>NW_021026375.1:871418-895273 GCF_004153795.1 Camellia sinensis
CGAGAGTTGACTTTTGTTGACTTTTTCCAATTTGGCGCATTTTCGCTTTATTTGCTTCTTTTGCAGATTCTTTGAAATGGCGGGTAATTCTCCCCAGGTGGAGCTTTCCGGGTGCCGGGGACGATTTTGATCCTATGACTTTGCCCCGAGGGTCCGACTTTTATTCCCGGGAGGTACGCTCGCCAGCACATGTCCTTCCTCGTCTCGTTTTCCGTTCTTTCACTGATTTTGATGAGCGAGCACCTGGGGATTTGCTTCTCCGAGAGCCAGGAATCACCTCTCCCATGAGGCCCGAGAGGTATTTACTTCATTTCTGCATTTTTCGTATATTTCGCGCCTTTGCCATGCTTGAATACACAGTTTAGCTTATGACATAGTACTTTGCTTGCATACCTGACATGTAGTTTAAGCACTCGAATTTGCGAAACTCGCTCATTAATTAATTGCGAACGCACAGTACACATTATAAGGGGACACACGGCTCAAACATATTTGTCGAACACACAGCCCGAATTCGAAGTGAACACAGCCCACACTTAATTTCTGAACACACAGCCAAATTAGAATAGTAACACGCAGCCACACTGATTGAAAGTGAACAGCACGCCAAACTTCAAATTCTGAACACGCAGCCCAGATTAGATAGTGAACACGCAGCCCACATGATTGAAAGTTGAACACGCAGTTCCTAATTCAAATTTTTGAACACGCAGACCAGATTGATAGTGGACACGCAGCCCACACTGAATTGAAGTTGAACACGCAACCAACTTCAAATTTTCTGAACACGCAGCCCAGATTAGAATAGTGAACACGCACGCAGCCCACACTTTGATTGAAGTTGAACACGCAGCCCGAACTTCAAATTTTCTGAACACGCAGCCCAGATTAGAATAGTGACATGCAGCCCACACTGATTGAAAGTTGAACACGCAGCCCGAAATTCAATTTTCTGAACACGCAAGCCAGATTAAATAGTGAACACCGCAGCCCCCACTGATTAAAGTTGAAACCAGCCCAACTTCCAATTTTCTGAAACACGTAGCCCAGATTATAGTGAACACGCAGCCACACTAATTGAAAGTAGCTTATATGAACACACAGTTCAAACTTCAATTTTCTGAATACGCAGCCCAGATTAGAATAGTGGAACACGCAGCCCACACTGATTGAAAGTTGAACACGCAGCCCAAACTTTCAAATTTTCTGAACAGCAGCCCAGATTAGAATAGTGAACACGCAGCCCACACTGATTGAAAGTTGAACACGCAGCCCAACTTTCAAATTTTTCTGAACACGGCAGCCCCAAATTAGAATATGAAACAGCAGCACACTATTGAATTGAACACGCAGTCCAAACTTCAAATTTTCTGAACACGCGCCCAGGATTGAATAGTGAAACACGCAGCCACACTAATTGAAAGTAGCTTTACTGAACACACAGTTCAAACTTCAAATTTTACTGAACACGCAGCCCAGATTAGAATAGTGAACATTGCAGCCCCACACTGTATTGAAGTTGAACACGCAGCCCAAACTTCAAATTTTCTGAACACGCAGCCCAGATTAGAATAGTGAACACGCAGCCACACTTAATTGAAAGTTGAACACGCAGTCCAAACTTCAAATTTTCTGAACACGCAGCCCAGGTTGATAGTGAACACGCAGCCGCACACTAATTGAAAGTAGCTTATACTGAACACACAGTTTCAAACTTCAAATTTCTGAACACGCAGCCCAGATATAGAATAGTGAACACGCAGCCCACACTGATTGAAAGTTGAACACGCCAGCAGCCCAAACTTCAAATTTTCTGAACACGCAGCCCAGATTAGAATAGTGAACACGCAGCCCACACTGATTGATAGTTGAACACGCAGCCCACACTAATTGAAAGTAGCTTATAGTGAACACACAGTTCGTACACTTCACTTCTGAACACACGGCTCATTCATTTTATTTGCATGCAGCTTATTTCACTTCATCGGTACACAGCCCATTTCATTTCATCGGCACACAGCCCATTTCATTTCATTAGCATGCAGCCTATTTCACTTTATCGGCACGTAGCCTATTTCACTTCATCGGCACACAGCCCATTTCATTTCATCGGCACACAGCCCATTTCATCTCATCGGCACACAGCCCATTTCATTTCATCGGTACACAGCCCATTTCATTTCATTGGCACGCAGCCTAAACTTTCCATTATTGACACATGTATTCATTCTGAATACAGGTTGGTTCTCGCAGTGTACGGGGGTATGGTTCCACCGCCGCGCGGGACTGGTACGCTGAGCTCCCGGAGGGTGTCCGAGATTTAGTAGACTTGGCAGGGTTCGGGGCCTTCTGCATTGGGTTGTCACGTTGTTCTGCCAGGAGGACACTGATGGCGGCATTGGTAGAGAGATGGTGGGACACCACCAACTCCTTTCATTTCTCTACCACCGGGGACATGACTATGACCCCTCTAGACTTCGCTGTGTTGACCGGCTTGGACATAGGAGGTTGGTTCATCCCCTATGACGAGGACATGGGCGAGTGGGAGGCTGCTTGGACATATCTGCTGGGGGCTCGCCCGCCTGTTGACAGGGTTTCTGGGAGAGTCCGATATACTTGGTTCTCTTCCCACTTCCGGCGGGCGGAGATGGTGCCCGAGACTCCTGAGGAGACGGAGCAGTACGCCCGTGGTTTCCTTATGTTCCTCTTCGGGACTACCCTATTCGTCGATAGAGGGAACACAGTCGGGCTATATCTGTTGAGCGCTCTGGTTAACCTATCAAAGGTCAGTCGATACGACTGGGGTGGCGCCGGGGAGGTACTTTTCTGTCCCCTTGATTTACATTTCTGCTCTTCATTACTTGTACATTGCACACACACAGCGCACTCTACAATCTGTATTCTGTTCTCAGCACTTTGTACTTACATTCTGCACTGCTTTTCTCAGCTATGGGTCTATGTATACTTCCCAGCATTAGCCCCAGAGTTGGAGGTGGCAAGGCCCCCCATGACCCCATATTCACTGGTATTCGAGGGCCCGCACCGGCCGAGACCCCGAGAGACTCTTATTTATCTGCGACAGTATTTTGACACTGTGCGCCCATCGGAGGTACTTCAGAACTTTCAGTTCTTTTCATTTTCATCTTTGATTTGTTCTGTGTATTCCCGATTTCTGATTGGCTTATGTATTTGTTATCCGCAGATCACATGGCAGCCTTGGGCACCCTTGGGCGATGGTCTTCGATTTCAGTATCCCGGAGGATCGGGCACCTCCCAGTACAGATTCCTGCTCGAAGGACCTGTTGGCAGGGCATGGTGAATTAAAAGATATTAAAAGTCAAAAAATTACTTTTAACCTCTTTATCAAAAGAGGCCTTAAATTACAATAATTATAGAATTTTCTCAATTTTTCTAAATCATTCTAAAAATTAGATATATAAACTAACAATTAAAAAAATATATAATAATCTCATCTAAATCAGTCTAAAAAAGTCCGTTTGGACATAATTTTATAATCGAATTTGCTCATCTTTTAAGGATAATATCTAGATAATTCATAAAAAATAATTGATTCAATAATCATTACAGAAATTTATTTGGTGCTCTTATATTATAACAACGAACAACTTCTCATTTTTTTGTTCAAAATAAAATAAAATAAAATAAGGGTAAATTACATTTTACTCTGGTATATTTAGTGTTTGATAAAGTTAAAAATCAAGATTGAAAATTAAGTATTAAAAACTAAATGTTAAATTTTTTTAAGCTAAAAAATTGTTTGATAAAAATTTATGGCCCTTGTAACAAAATAAATCTTGAATTTTTAATTTTAGAACGCACCGTCCATGAATCCAAATTTAAATTTTCTTTGACCAAAGATCCACACTCTAAAATACTTTGTCCATAAGGACAACCTACTACAAAATAACCAAACTACTGTTGTGCTTTAAGGCTGACTGTCCTGAACTACCAAAAATCAAACACACAATAATGAACACAAGATTTATGTGGTTCGGCCTCAATGTCTACGTCCACGGAGAGAACTAGAAATTTTCACTAAAAAAAATAGAGATTACACAGAGGAGGAGATTCTCTCACTCAACTCACACACTCTTTATTGCCTTACACTCTCTGGTTTTCCTCTCTCACTCTCACAAAGATATACACTCACTTATATATCACTTATTCTTCCATTCCTTGTGTGTTCTTCCTCTTGCAAGTTAACTCAAATATATAGAGGGAGTTGAAGACAACAACTCATACCTCTCCCACGTGAAGGTATGGCTTGCTACCTCCCTATGACAGCTTGTTTCCCTAGCTCCTCTCTCACCATTATCAACTATCAGTGGCTTCTCTACATTTGTGCCAACCAATGTCAACAATGGTTGTTACTTCTATCCACATGGGTGAACTCAACAAATCACCCCCTTCACCTATGTAGGGTGATCCACAATAGCACCCCCTGCCTGAAGTGCCTTGTACCCCCTCACTAGAGTGCCATGCAAAGCTTACTTTTGCAACCCGTTGTGATTGCATCTCTTTCTTCGATGCATTCTTGGAGAGATTGCAATATGTCTCTAATTCAGGAGCAAAAGAAACTCTTTTCTTCCTTGGGACGAGCTCTGCTATCTTGGCCTTTTTGCTCTGAGTTTGCTTCAAGATTGGCCGCAAATGGCTCTATTCTGTGCACCTTCAGACTGCCTCCATGCGTTCATGTACACTTTGGTTGAGCCCTACGTTCTTTTTGCACGCATCTTGTACATCTTGCCCGGTGAGTGATAGTAGCTCTATCTATCACAACCTCTTCTACAAGCCTGTACAGATTTCCCTCTAGTCATCCATGCAGCATCACCATATCTCCATGGATAACTTTGAGATTTCCTTTACTAAATGAGAAACCGTAACTCTTCAAGGCTAGCATACTTAAGGAAATTAGATTCTTCTTCAGTCTCGACACGTGTCGGACTCTATCCAACGTGAAAATTTTTCTATCTTCCATTCGGAGCTGTATTGTTCCCATGCCAACAATCTTACTCACAGTGTTGTTAGCTGCCCGAACAATAACTCCGTCATTTGCTTTGTAGGTGGAAAAAAGTCTCATGTCCATACATATATGGTATGTACTTCTAAAATCTAAAATCCAATCAGGTTTCATCATACTTGATGAAACTATGAATGCATACTCATCCTTAGTATTCACTATAATAGTGACATTTGATGAGCTCGCCTGTTCCTTGCTTGCCTTGTCCTCCATGAGCTTTGCACAGTCTTTGATGAGGTGATCCTCCTAATCACAATAATAGCACTTTCTTGTGTAGCTTGGCCTTGATTGCGAATGCCCTCTTGATTTGGATCTACCCTGTTTCTGATTGGACCTGCCTTTGCCCCAATCATCTTTTGATACAACCATGGCATTTCCTTTTGGGTGTTTACCAGTTTCCTTTTTCTTTATCGCCTCATGAGAAATAAGTGTAGCAACCACCTCATCCAGTCCAAGAGTATCTTTCCCGTACATTAGAGTAGTCCTAAGATGCTCATATGATGGAGGTGAGGAGACCAGCAAGATAATAGCCTTATCTTCCTCATCGGTCTTCACCCTAATAATATTCAACTCCATTGTGAGCATGTTGAACTCGTCCAAATGTTCTGTAAGGTTCGCTTCTTCTGGCATTTGAAGCGTGTGCAACTGTTTCTTCAAAGATAACCGATGCCTCATTTCTAACTTTGCCCATAGCTCTGCCGAATCTTCTTCATTGATGACTTCTTAGAGTGTGTTGTTCCCGAGATATAATTGGATCGTGCTGTTTGCCAGTTCTCTTAACTCCTCCCTCTTGTCCTCTTCCATGTCTACCGGTTTATTGGACTTCTTGTTGAGAGCTTTCACCAAGCCCTCTCACGTTAAAATATTTTTTACCTTTTGCTGCCATAAGGTAAAGTCATTATTACCTTTTTATCATGAAACTTGTACATTTTCCTACCATTTTGATGTCTTCAAAAGAACCATTCAGAATTTGACTATTCTGACCTCACAATTGTGATTGGAACAGCGTGCTTGCCTAGGAACACACTTCCTTCCTCTTCAGGAGCCAAATTGAAAATAACCCCAAAAACTAGGGGCTAAATTGTAAATTTCCCGAAACAATAGGGCCAAATCGTAATTTCACAAACTATAGGGGCCAAAATAAAAATTTCCAAAAATTCAATGACCAAATTATAATTTTTGAAAACTTCAAGGATCAGATTGCAATTTACCAAACTTTCAAAGGCCAATATGCAATTTTTGAAACTCCCTGCTGTAAACGTGCCCGAACGTCCCGGGGAAAATCCCGTTTTGTCCATTAGGCTCACTACAGTTCGGACTCAATGTCACGGTTCTGAATTTGATCTCACAAAGTACAATACAAGATCGATAAATCACCAAAGAGTCCAAATTTGGCAAATCGTTTTGAAAAACTGATTTTTAGAAAAAAGTGCCAAACACGGACTGCTTTTCCAGATATAGAGTCGCCACCTAAATATTTTATTTTAGGGAAATTTAAAAACCCTGACTCGTGCCTAAGGCCACGTGTCTGTCATCACCAAAGTTGCCTCGGCTCGAGAACTTGGGTACGATTGGGGAAGGTCATGCAATGAGCACCCCCGTTCGCTCGATCAAAGATCGGCCACTACTAAACATGATATCTTGTTTTTGAAAACACATGCGTTCTTATTCCAGTTTATTAGCCTAGAATTACTATGTGATGCGCACAACATACAAGTATAGACTGGATCACCTAAGTTGGAACAAAACATCTCATGTTTGTTTTTTAAAGCGGTTTGCTACTCACAAGTAGGCTAAAATGTAGATTTTGCCAACCTCAAGTGGGCTTAGAAAATATGGTGATTTGCCACTCTCAAGTGGGCTTAAACTCGCAATCAATGAATTGTTCCAATTCAAATAATCCAACCTTCACCCACAGGCATTCAGGCAGTTATATCACATAAGTAGTTAGCCTCATGGCAAGCATGCTATCCTAGCAGTCACTCACACACATGCAAGGATGCTAAAGCATAAACACTCACCGAGTACTCCAAGCCAAAACAGAAACTAGTTAGTAATCAATGCATGATCCTAGTTCATGTTAAGATGGCTAATGTAACACATGTAAAATGCAACTAAGATAGGCTCGGCTATTCTAAACATGGCATATGAAATGCAACAGATAACATGTATTCAACTGGAAATTGAAATACAATGCAGTTAGTATGATGCGCCGAGCCCGATGCATGCAAGAAAGATGAATGGATGCAAACATGCGAGCATAAGGATGTTAATTGAAACGTACCCTAAAACTAACCATCGAAAGTAAATAAGTAAAAGGGAGAAAGACGTGAAGTTGGAAGACATGCATCACACACACGCACATTTATTACAAAATTCGCTCTCTCGATGGAGGGTCCGAATAAATAATACAGAACCAACTAGCTAATCTAAGCTAATCTAATTAAACTAATTATTACACGACGAAATGAATAACAAATCACAGCTAATTATTACACAACACTTAACTAATTAACAAATCAACTAAATTAGCAATTAAATAAGCATATAGACTATGTGAAATGGGCTGCCTCAGCTCTGCTTTGAATGATAAGAGATGCATGCATGCTCGAGTTGCCTCGTCGGGAAATCCATCGTGATGCCCCGATTTGCCTCTGTTTGCAACTGGTCCCAGAATACTGTACAAAGCTCCAGAAGGCTGAAACTCCACCATGGGAACCTGTAAGGATACTGTCGACCAGTTTTTGCTGCTGGTTTCTGGTTTGCTGCAACAGAGAGCAAGAAAGGGGCATGGCAAAGTATTTTCAACATATGTGTGCACGACCACTCTCCCCATCATTGCATAAGCTCTAAGGAGGGTAGTCCTCGATCCTCGTGCCATAAATCATGCATCTCGATGCATGATGGCCGAGAAGTCGAATTGCACGACTCGATATGAAATGAATGCACATATGAACACAATAAGGCCTAAACTCCATTATGGGTAGTCAAGAGTGTCGGCGACTGGGAATTGAAGCACGTTTCGTCACTTTGAGTACAAAACGTCCCTCGTTTCCTGTGTTTGGACTAACTCCTATTCCAAACACGATGCAACACACAATGCACGCACCAATGCAACTCTAGCATGAAACCTAAACGCAATGTGACTAAATGATGCAAACATGCAAGGGATGACATGCAAGGGTGCGACTAGCATACGCAATGCTATGAACTAAGAATGACATACTCAATGCACATGACGCTACATGGCATACGCAATGCACATATGAAGACTATCAATGAGATGATCAAGGCATACACAATGCAATGGTCAATCATGCAACAACATGGACTATATGACATATGCAATGCAAGATGGACTTAAATCAAGATGGATGGACCTCAGCCACATTCAAATCAGTGGCCATACATGATGAAAATGAAGCAACAACACACATGCAAACATGCACAAATGCAAGGGACCAAACCTAAGGCACAAAGTGCAACTCCACCAAAGCATGGTAAGCATGAAATATGGCATACAATCACATATTTTCTAGCTCTGAAATGACATGCAAGATGGTCCCGAATCATGCAAACACCTCACATAATGTATGCTAGATGGCCCAAATACCGAATCTAGTGAAGTGGATTACACTATAGGCATGCAAAACAATACGCAAATGGCCAAACCAGCGCCAAATAGTCCCTATGCAGGCCAAAATAGTAGCAAATATGGACTAAAATGATGGCTCGCAAAGCATGAAAATGAAGCTCATGCAATGGTCCAAAAATGAGGTATTCATGCATAACTCTCAAACACATTTAAAGAGTGGAAAACATGGGAATATGACATATATATAAGCTCTGAAATATGATTCATAATGATGCCAAAACATGGAAACACCTCAAAATACGCATGCAATAGGCTTCAAAACTCAAAGCTAGGCAAGGGTATTGAACTACAACCATGCATAGCAAACATCATTCGACCATGAGGCCCAAAAATAGAGCTAAGGCAGTCCAAAACATTCACAAAATCGGTTTAAGGCATGGCCAAAAAATGCTAGAATCAAAGGCCAAAACAGCATGCAATGTAAGCTAATAAAGAGGATTTGCACTACAAGCATGTGAGGCAATCAAGAGGCCACTAAACCATCAAAAGTTAGAGGTATGACATGCCAAATAAAGCCCAAAAATCCATTGAAACATGGTTAATGCATGCAAGAATGAGATGCTCCTTTGATATGCTATGAAGAGGGTTATTCTACACATGCAAGATGGACATCCAATATGGCAAAACAAGCTCTGGATAGAGCCTATGCAGGTCCTAAAACTCATCAAAAATGGCCTGAAACATGGCTTGGAAGCATGCAACTAAGGGCTCCTTTGTAAGGCCAAAAATGCTAAAAAACAAAACAAGGAGAGAGAGGGTCACCCCTCTCTGATTTTGACACTCAAAATAGCATGCTAGCGACTGAAAATCCACTGGATTTCAGTGGCTAAAAGGCCAAACAAAGGCCAACACAAATGCTCTAAGGCATGGCTCAAAACAAGGTAAAATGAAGCATGCAAGGGGGTAGATGACCCCCAATGGAAAAATGATCTTAAACAAACATGTTAAGGCCCTCAAAATAAGGCTTTTTTCAGTTTACACCAAAGCTCAAATATGCTTGCAAGTATGGCTAAAAGATGGGGCAAAATAAAGCTTAAAAGAGGGAATAGTGTGTTACCCTTGCAGCTTCAGCAAAACCAGCAGCTTCTTGGACCAAAAACCAGCTCTTTGAGACCTCTTAAGACCCTCCAAGAACCTTAGATCAATGGTGGAGGTGTTTGGCTATGAGGTGTGGTGTTAAAGGCCAAGAACAAACACCCTTTCTAAGCCTAGAATGTAAAGATATAGAGAGATATATGTGCTTTTCCTTAAACAAATTTTTTTTTCAACCTCTCTAAAGGAGAGGGAGGCCCTCTCTTATAGAGAAACAAGAGGGTTCAAGCTTCTTGGAGAAACTAGAGCAAAAGGTTCAAGCTTCTTGGAGAAGCTAGAGTAAAGGTTCAAGAGGTTCAAACTTTCTCAAGAAGCTAAAACAAGGGTTTAAAAGGTTTAAGCTTCGTCAAGAAGCTAACAAAAGGTTCAAAAGGTTCAACCTTCCTCAAGAAGCTACAACAAGGGTTCAAAAGGTTCAAGCTTCATTAAGAAGCTAAAATGAAGGTTCAAAAGGTTCAAGCTTCCTAAAGAAGCTAAAACGAAGGTTCAAAAGGTTCCTCAAAAAGCTAAAACAAGGGTTTAAAAGGTTCAAGCTTCCTCAAGAAGCTAAAATGAAAGTTCAAAATGTTCAAGCTCTCCAAAAACCGTGCCAAACAGAGAAAGTTAAGCGGTCCCGAACCGAGGCACACCGCTGACGGCTCCGAAAATCGAAAACTGGTCTCCAAACGGGAACAGTGGCCTACGACCACGAAAAGTAGCCTACGGCCACTGAGAGATGGTCTACGAGACCTTTCCCTCCCTTCGGAAAGAGAAAACAGAACTTGGTTTGCAAACCGAGGCAAAGCACAAAAGAGTCCCGAGGTCCGGAGGCATGGCTTTCAGCCGAGACTTTGTAACCTCAGAACGAGCACAACATGCGTCATCACCGAGCGCTCAATCGATGACGTCTGAGTCTTAAGGTCGGTCAAAAATGGGGTGTCTACACCTACTGACGTGGCAAGTTCGCTAACATGGCTGGGACACATGGTGCTGACTGGTTGATGACCCAGTAGTGAATTGGCGCTGATGTCAGCTATACCCAAAAAGAAATAAAATTCTTCAAATACTGTTTATGGGACTTGAACTCCAAACCAAAGACTTAAGACCACAAGCCTTAACCATTGAGCCACACTCACCCTCGTGATATCATTTCCCCCGATAAAGATTTAAAGTATTTGGATTGGCTACAAAATTGTCGTCTTCAACCTCTAGTCGCGAGTGGGACTCTGGTTCAGAGTTGACTTTACGTGCCAAACTTTGACCGGCGTGTGTAGGCCACCCCAACCTCCGTTTTGCCTGTTCTTTCTAGGTCTGGACTCCTCTCGTTGAGACCTTTTTCCCGGTATGCTCAAAAGTGAATTTCGAGAAACTTGATTTGTGTCTATTTTGAAAAACAGAGTATCTGAGCCTCTGTTTTGCCTCATTGCTCAAGCTGAGCTCTGATACCAATTGTTGTGCTTTAAGGCTAACTGTCTTGAACTACCAGAAATCAAACATACAATAATGAACACAAGATTTACGTGGTTCGGCCTCAATGCCTTCGTCCACAAAGAGAACCAAAAATTTCCACTAAAACAAATAGAGATTGCACAGAGGAGGAGACTTTCTCACTCAACTCACACACTCTTTTCTGCCTTACACTCTTTGGTTTTCCTCTCTCACTTTCACAGAGATATACACTCACTTGTATATCACTTGTTTTTCCCTTCCTTGTGTATTCTTCCTCTTGCAAGTAAACTCAAATATATAGAGGGAGTTGAAGACAACAACCCATACCTTTCCCATGTAAAGGTATGGCTTGCCACCTTCCTTACACAGCTTGTCTCCTTAGATCCTCTCTCACCATTGTTAACAATCGGTGGTTTTCTACATTTGTGCCAACCAATATCAACAATGATGGCTACTTCTATCCACATGGGTGAACTCAACAACTACCCTATATATAAATATATATGTTATACGGTGAAAATCAACCCAACCAAATCAAACCCTCTTTCTTCTCTCTGTTCTCTCTCTTTCTCTCTCTTCATTCCGACGCCACTACCGTCCTTTTCCCAAAATCGTCGTCACGGTCATCTATTCTAAGAATGAGTCGGAGCTTCATTTGTAGCGGTTTCAGTCTATAGATACAGATCGACGTATCGCTGTTGAATCCGACCACAAATCACCGACCATCGCTCTTTAACAATTGAGCAGGACTCTGACGGCGGTGCTAGGTCTAGTTCCAAGAAGTCTAGCACTGCCATCGAACCCACCGCCAAGGCCACTAGCTAGCGTAGTTTCATTGAGAGAGAGAAAGAACACCAAACCAAAGCTTCATCCAGATCCGTCACCAATTTTTCAGATCTGCCGCTTTCTCTCTTTCTCCATTCTGTTCTCCCTCTATATGTATATATATATATCACTCATTCATACAGATTGCACTATATTAGTTAAGCAACTTCGAACGAGATTTGCAATAGAATGTTAGCTGAAGCATATAATCATGGATATATGTAACATATGTAAGCATTTTGATTGTGTGTGTATTTGTAAAGTGCCTTGGTCAATGGTTAAAGCTGCTCATGATGCAGTTAAGGTGGCTGCTTCTTCTTTTTCTATATAATCTTTGTAGACTTTCATATTCATTTCTTGAGATTTGTATCAGAAATGTGTCTAGTGTTAGACAGATTCTTGTAGATTTGTATTTTCAAATTTATGATTATCGTTTATTAATTTGTTCTTTTCGATTTTTTGTTTTGAATTGCATATTTTGACGTGATTTCTCTTTCTCTCTCTCTCTCTCTCTCTCTCTCTCTCTGTGTGTGTTTTTTTTTAATCTATTTATTGGATTTGTGAAGTTTAACTTTTCTGCTAGTCATATAACATATTGAAGATCTAAATTTACAGTTTGCTAATATGGTTGTTGTCGATGCATATGATGATGATTTGTTGTTGTTCGTTCTTCCATTAGAACAATTGAGGTTTAAAGTTTTGAAGTTCTAGATTTTTCTTCAAGAAAAACACAGATTAATGTCGTTACTTAAGTTTGATTATTAATAAATATAGAATTGAACTATCAAAGTAGGTTGGCTAGAGTGGAGAAGTGTTTTTTTTTTTTTGAATAGATAGATATATAATTGAACAGTTAAATAGAATTTAGGGGAAAAAATGAACAATTAAATAGAATTTAGGAAAAAAATTGAACAGATAGATAGAATTTAGGAGAAAAATTGAACAGATAGTCAAAAAAATTGAATAGATAGACAAAAAATTAGAACATATAGATATAAATTTGAACAGATAGTCAACAAAAAGTTAAATAGATAAAAAAAAGTCACGAGCTAAAATTGAAAACAAAATGTCTTCTAGGATTTTTCACCAAATTATTTCACAAAGTGTGGACTTCTCACCAACAAAAAATATTCACTAGACCCAATGTCTTACACCCTTCTTAAATTGGATTTATCATTAATTTTCTCTTAATTTTGTTATTTTAAACCCTAATCTTTTGATTTATTTTTAATCTAAACCATTTGCTTATTTTCATTAAGTAAAATCGACAAAAAAAAAAAAAATTAGTATTTTAGTCATTAAACCAAATGCAAGTGTATATAAAATGTTTAAAATATCATTTTCATTAAGTTTAATGATTAAAACACACTTCTTCTTCTTCTTTTTTGTCAATTTTATTTAATAAAAATAGGCAAATGATTTAGATTGAAAACAAATCAAAATATTAGAATTTAAATAGATAAAATTAAAAGCTCGGGGTTTATTTTGTTACAATGGTCAAACCTTAAGATTTTGTTTTTGTTTTTGTTTTTGTGTTAATTACCTCAAATTTAAGTTCTTAGCTAAAAATAAATTATTTGATAGGTATAAAATCAAATTTGAAATTTATTATTTGCAAATGGTATATTTTAAATTTTATATTGTGATGGTGATAATGATATAGTATGATGGTGGTGGCGGTGGTAGCGGTAGTGGTAACGGTAATGGTAGCGGTAGTGATGGTGGTGGTAATAAAATGATAATAGTATGTATAACAACAACGACAATGATGATAAAGATAGTGGTAGTGGTAGAGGTAGCGGCGGTGGCAATGGCGGTGATAGTAGTAGTAAAATGATAGTGGTGCTTATGGCAACGATAACAATGATGATAAAGGTAGTGATTTGTAGTGATAGTGATAGTGATAGCATGGCAGTGGTGGTCAGTGGCAGAGCCAGGATTTGGTGATTAGGGAGGGGGGCAAAAGCAACGTATTGGGCAAGTTCAAGTGGTTAGGTTAAGAAAAATTTAAAAAGTTTTAATAATTATTAAAATGAATAAATTATTATTAAAAATAAATTAATAAATAATGAAAACACTCTGCAAATGTGTTCTAAGGATTTGAATTTCAATCACTCACCATTAAAAAAAAATACAAATTGGCTTTAGTATCACATAATTCATCTAATATTTGAATGTTAATAAGTTACAGATTGCACTTTATACATGAAATTTTAATTTGCATGCCAAAGGTGCATACATTATATCTTTTCATAACTATACAATAATGATTTCTAACAAAATTACAATGGTTCATAACTTTTCTAACTTCATAACATTTTAATGTTCATGATATAATTACAATAATTTTATAACTAAGTCTTTCTTATGAAGCACCCCTTTATAACATAATCACAATAGTTTGCTACTAGTACTATAAAATATCATAACTTTTCTTATGACAAAGGCATGTACCATAATTTTCCTTCAAGTAAAAGAGAGAAATGAAAAAAAATAAAAATAAAAAATTAAGAGAAATTGAAATGATGGGGGGAACTACATATAGATGGGAGAATGGGGTGTAAATAAAAATTTGTGGAGGTGCAAATATATTGGTAATTTTTTTTTTCTTTTTTCCACCTGTATGTAATTCACCATTGAAACGAATGGAAGCAAAAAAGTGGCCATATGTATTTAAAAAATACATGAATAGAAATATATGACATTGGGGAGGCCAAGTATAATTAAACTAAGTTTTATATACATAATACATATATTCATACAATTTTGTAGTAGCTAGCAGGGGCTAGGCCACTGACCCCCCTTGCCTCCGTTCTTGGTGGTGGTGGCTATAGCGTTTAAACTCGACCCATTTGACTTTTGGATTCAGATTTCTTTTCCTTATATAGTTGGTCTTGTCTTATTTTTCCACTACTTCTTCTTAAGTTTGGCTTTTGGAATGTGTTGATTGCGTTTGAAATAGGTTGGTAGCTTATTTTTTTAAACTTTTGTTGCCCAGATTTTTGTTCCTTCGCTCGAGTGGTCTTTGTGAACCTTCAGTACTTTTGCAGGTCTGTAAAACTACTAGGAGTTTGTATTCTTTGCTTGAGCGAAGCTTCTTGCACTCGAGCGATGGTGTTCTATCTTGAGCGATGGTTTACTAGGAGTTTGTATTCTTTGCTTGAGCGAAGCTTCTTGCGCTCGAACGATTGTCTTCTGTCTGTAAAACTATAGGGAGTTTGTATTCTGCGCTTGAGCTACACTTATTGCGCTCGAGTAGAACAACTTATTGTGTCTGGTCACTCGAGCGATACATCTTGGGCTCGAGTGAACTATGTGTATATCAGTTCGTAAAATCACTTTTCTGAGTCACTTTTTCACCTCTCTCTCTCTCTAAATATTTCAAAATCCTATTTCCTCTTACTCTCTCTCTAAAACTCACCTATTTTCCTCAAATACACCTAGATCCGTTTATCTTTTCACCCATGTGCCTTTGTTAAAAAGGTAGAGCTCGACGTGGGCTTCGTTCTAATCGGAGTAAAGTTGGTTTTTGACATCTTTGGGTTTCCCTTACTCTCTCTCTTTCGTGTTCTAGCTTGAGGTGGGAATACTTTCCACACTTTTTATGGGTTTTAACTTAGCTATTTGCTATTTCTAAGCCATGTTGAGATTTTTGGAAGATTTGGAATAATCTAGGGTTTTGGGTAAAAATCAAAAGAGGGGTTTTTCAAATGGATCCTTGAGAATGATTTTTATATGGAAAATAATGTTGAATGTTGGGATTGTTACATCAAATAAGTTAGCCTGTGTATCCTGGGTGAAAGTCCCGAAAATCATGCGTATACATGGGTACCTATCTTGCGGACGAAATTTTCATGAAATGACAATAGTAGTGTTTGTATAGCTTATGTTTACATGGGTCCTGACTTACGATTTTCTTTGGACGAAATTTCCAGAAAAGGTTTTATTGTTTTGAAACTTCCAGAGTGTATGTGATTCACTGCCCAATTTTCTGTTGTAATGGAAATGATTTATGAATTGATATAAATTCTTGGCATTGCATAGTTTTGGAAAGAAGTATAAAAACGTTTTGGTACGAGCATTGCATATGCATTCACCTTATAGTTTTGTTAAAGTTCATATACTGTGATGGATTATTTGTACTGGGCTTTGGCTCACCCTACGTGAGAAAAATATTTTAGGTGCTGATGATATATCTCTGTCAATGCAATAGCTTGAAGGACTTGGAGCGAGGGCTTCTTTTTATGTATTTATTTTGTACAAGCCAAGGGATTTAACTGTATTGGACTTAAATCCACTTTTGTTGTAACCAAGCATCGTCTTGGAAAGTTGTAAGCCCTTAGGGCATTTCTTATCTGTTTAACTTCTATTCTTTTTCTTTTGTTTGCAACATATGCTATGGATTCAGGGCCAGACATTATGAATGTATACCGCATATTTTTCCCTTTTGTAAACTCAATTGGATTTAATAGAAGATAGTTACTTTATCGTTGTTGTCATTCATTGATATTGTGGATGGATTATTGTATATATATTTTGGAGCGCTACAGTGGTAGTGGTAGCGATGATGGTAGTGGTAGTGATAATAGTAGTAGTAATGATGATGGTGGTGGTAGTGATAGTAGCGGTAGCGATAAATGGTGGTGGTGGTTGTAGTAGTGGCAGTGGCATAATAGTTGTGGTTGTGGCGGTGGTAGCCGTGGCATGATGGTGGCGGTGGTAGTAGCAATAGCAATCATGGTGGTGGCAGTGGTATCAATGGTGACGGTGGCATGATGGTGGTAGTAGTGGTAGTGGTGGTGGTAGTAGTGGTGATGGTGGTGAGTTTATAATAGTTCATATTGATACTTATATTTAGCATTTATAAATTCAGTCATAATTAAGTAGGTTTCATATAATTTAAAATTTTCTTAAGTTTTAAGTTACATTTTAAGAGGCACATAAAATTTTAATTGATATCAATTGTAATTTTCAAATGGGTTTAATTGATTATTACTTAACACATTCAGTTTCAAGTGTTTAATTAGGTTATCAAACACCCTCTTAGATGGTGTTTGGTAAAATTGAAAAATGAAAAATGGAGACTGAAAATTAAGTATTAAAAATTAAATGCTGAAAATTTTAAGTTGAAAAATTGTTCGATAAAAATTTAAAAGCTAAATTAAAAATAAGTTATTTTCAAATAGTATATTTCAATTTTTATATTGTGATAGTGGTGGTGGTGATGGTATGATGGTGATGGTGATGGCGATGGTGATGGTGGTTGTGGTAGTGGCCATAGTGGCATGGTTGGTGGTGCTAGCAGTAGCGTTGACGGTGGAGGAGAGGGAAAAATTGGATAAAGATGAGAGATGGTGAGTTTGGGTAGGAAATGGTTGGTTTTAATATTTCTTTTGAAATTTGAGGTCAAAATGTACTAGATTTTAAAAAATATTTAAAATTTTAATTGTGATTATCAAATAGATTTAATTCAATTTTAAGTGCTGAATTAGCTTATCATGCACTCCCTTATGTTAACCTTTAAAATTTTCTTTTGCAGAAATTTCAAGACATGGGGTGTCTTGAAAGGGATTTGACTTCTCAAGTTGATATCTTAAATTAAAAGAATGTTTGGACTTGATAGGTTCATTTTGGAATCAATTCCAATAATCTTAACCGTTCTCTTTTTTAAATTCATTGAGCACAATTTTTATGCAAAAAACAAGATGATTGGATATCGGTAATTATATATTTTAATCATATTTGTTTTAAAAAAATGGACGACAAATATAATTTCAAGAATAATCATTCATGTTTTGTAATATAAATTTGATTCAACCATATAGCTAGTGATGTCCGATCATCATCTTTATTTATTTTTGCATTAATATTCTAATCAACGAGTTCTAGATAGTAAACAGTTCAAATTATCAAAACGGAACTTATGATGAGCTCCACGGATTCCTCGAGTTCTCAATGTTGATATCCCAACATAAGAAAAACCCAACTCTTTTAAAAATGTGACAAAGTTTATAAATATTGATAATTGAAATTATAAATTTCTCCATAAATATGTAATAATTTTATACATTTTTCACTGAATAGTAATTTTCCCTTTTTTGTTTTTCAATTTAGCTCTTCATCTTTCAAGTTTTCTTAATTTATTTTAAAAATTAACTAATATCTTAAACAAAAAATATTATATTGACAGTCATATAACATAAAAATATTTTATTATATATAATATAACTCACTCATCTCTAATACAAGCCTAAAATCTTAATATAATAATATATTGTTATATCATGTGATAGATAATGTGATATTTCTATGTAAGTTTGAACAAAAACTAATTTTAAAAATAAATTAAGAAAAATTTAAAAGATGAAGAATCAAAATAAAATAAAATAAAATAAATTTCAAGAGTTGATGAAATGTGTATCCATAAAATAACTTCCCCTTTGACCAACAGAAAATGTTTAACCGTCGGGTGACACACCCTTTTCTTTTTCTTTCTTTCTTTCTTCACTCACCAAGAAAACTACATCACTCCTTTGTTGTGTTTTCTATTGGGAACTCTCTTGCATGACCCAGAATGGTAGCTACAAATCTCTGACAATGACCCAACTCAAACCCTAACCAAAACCAAAACCAAAACCAAAACCAATGCATATACAAATACAATTCACATATACACTCAAATATATTAATAAATTGAAAGCATCAATCCACTGATTATAAACGTGTGTATATCAGAGTTTTTCATAATCATTCTTCACTACAAGTTACAACTGCTCCTTTTCAACTGGGTTTTTTTAATTTTTTTTTAATATTTCTTTCTTCTTTAAAAAAAAAAAATAATAATTTTGGGTTTCAGAGGAGAAGCCATGAACATCATCTGGTGGAGAAACAATGAAGGCATGTTGCGGATGTTGTATGTCCTGTTTCTGGGTCAGGTGGTTTCTTTCATAATGGCGCTTGCAAGCTTCACTTCTTCTCTAGTGGCCAATCTTGTTACTACTCTCTCTTCTTCGCCTCCTATCTCTTTGTCTTTGATTTTATTCATTGGGTTACTTACACAAACACCTCGTTTACTGTCATTCTATACCATTTAACTCTCTTCAACTAACAATTTAGATCCTCTCAACTGCAAAATATATATATATATATATAAAGAAATAAAAAATGCAATTTTGTCATTCAACGTGTCCACATGCACGATTTGGGTGTTTTCAATTTGTCGTTTTATGGTTTTTTTGAGTTATTTATCATAATATGTGTTTTTTAAAGCCTTTTAAACTAAAATATTGTGTTTGCTTCATTTTGATTGCGTTTGATAGAGTTTTGTAAATATGATTCGAAAGTATGAGTTGAATTTTGAGTTTGTGAGTTGTGGAATTATGATTTAAGTGTAGAAAATTTGTTTGGTTATAGTTTTTGAATAAAGTGTTGAATTGAGTTTTGAATTGTATGTGGAATTGAGTTTTGAAAGCTTGATTTGACATGTGAAGTAAGAAAATTTGTTTAATTATGAATTTTGGAAAGAGTTTTCAAAACTTAATTCAAATTGTTATAACTCATAACAAAACACACTACTTTCACACTATTGAAAATTCTGATCGACACTCATAACCAAACTCTTTTTAAAATTCAATTAAAAAAATTTATTATTAACAGAAAATAACATTTTTTTTAATTGAAAATACTACAAAGGAAATAATTTTTTTCAAAATAAATATTCCAAAAATTTAAATCATAAATATTTAAATAATTTAAATAATCTAACAAATTTAATAAGTAAAAAATTAAAATAAATATTCAAAAAATTTGAATCGTAAAAATTTAAATAATTTAAAATCTTAATATTTTAAATTTAAAAACAACTCTACACTCAAATTGTAACAAAACACATAAAACAAAATTCAATTAAAAAATTATTTTTAAAACTCATAACCAAACACATAACTCGAAACTTCATACTACTTTCACAACTCTACACTTAAATCGTAACCAAACACATAAAACAAAACTCAATTAAGAAATTATTTTTAAAACTCATAATCAAACACATAACTCGAAACTCCATACTACTTGCACAACTTTATACTTAAATAGTAACCAAGTACATAACAAAAAAATTAAAATATTTAAAAATATTTTTATAAAATATAGTTTGAATTTATTTTTATAAAATATTTTAAAATTTAAAAAATTAAAATCGCAATATTTAAAAATTAAAATATTTAAAAATATTCAAAAAATTAAAAAAATCGTAACATATTTAAATATTAAAACATTTAAAATCTTAACAAAATTAAAATATTTTTAAAATATTGATTTGAATGGAGTTTTGAAAAGAGTTTTGAATTATGTGTTTGGTTATGAGTTTTGAAAAGTAATGATTATATTTTGAATTGAGTTTTGAAAAATGAGTGTAGAATTATGATATGAAAGCTCAAAATAAACATCACACTCAAATCAATGAGTGAAACTATAATTTGAGAGGCTTACCAAACGGAGCATGTGTTTTTTGGTTGGGTTCTTGAACAACCATTAATTGAGTTTCTTGGGGTTTTTGAGTTCATCTCTTTTCTTTAATCATTTTCTTAAATTTGAGGAATTTTCCATAACTAATAAGCTCCCTATGTATATGTATGGGTATTGAGGGGTGTCTGTTTAGTTAAGAAAAATGCTTGGGAGTACTAATTAGTGCTCCCACTAATTAGGTGGCAGTGGGTCCCGTCATTAATGATGTGATGTTTTGGTCTTGGAGTTGTGTTTTTTTTTTTTTTTTAACTTTTTTAATGCATTAGTGCTATTAGTGGTGATGTTTTTAGTGGGATGAATCATTGTTGGTTTAGTTAATCAACACTGCTGCTGCAGACCTCCAGCCGGGGGTGACCCCACAACCCCACATACATGTGGGAGGCAAAGAGTGGAAGAAAAAAACAAAAAGAAACAAAAATTTATGTTGGACCAATCAACACCCACTGGGGTGCTTGTCGGGGTCTCCCCATTTTTCTTAGTTAATTCTATTTCATTGTGTTGTTTCTTGGTTTTTTATTTTTGAGTTATTTTATTGGTTATGTTTGTGTGGATAATATGTGTTTCATAAAGATTTTTTGATTACTTATATTGGGTTTGCTTTATTTTGTTTTTTGGTTGGGTTCTTGAACCAGCATTCACTACAGGAAAAAGTGGATTTGGTGGCGTTTTTTCAACGACGGTTTTGTGAACGTCACTGTTTTTATTATTTAACGGCGTTTTATAAAACGCCACGTATTGTATTACACAAAACGACACCGTTTGATAATGGGAGGCGTTTAAAAACGCCTCCGAATGCGGTAGCCACACGCGCCTCTTTTTTTTCTTTTTTTTTTGGTTGAAAAAGAACACGGGCCTCTCAACCCTTATTTTGAATCAGAGCATTTCTCAACCCTTATTTTGAATCAGAGCCTCTCTCTCAACCCTCGCTAAGCTCCATCAAAGATTCAGAGCGAAGATTCAGAGCGAAGCTCCATCGAAGCGATTTCGAAGCTCCATCGAAGATTCGGATCGAAGCTCCATCGACGCGATTTCGAAGCTCCATGCCTGCGATTTCGAAGATTCAGATCTGAACTCTGTCGTCCCCTCGATTACTCGCACTTCAACCTCCATTGAATAGTCTACTTTGTTTCTGAACTGCAATCGGTACTCTCTCTCTCTCTCTCTATTTGTGATCTTTGGGAAAAATGAAGAATTACTGTATTGGCATCAGGCACTAGTTATTTCATTACTGTTTTTAGAAGAAGAAACTATGGAGAATGAGGAATAAAACTTACCACTGCTTCTTATTTTCTGTCTTACCGCAACAGTTACTCCACATCCTTCTCCTTTGACAATGGCTTCTTTTATCTTGTCTGAAGTTGAAAGGCCATTAGAGGCAGCCTCGAAAAAGAGGAAGAAAATCAACACCGAAGTGCCCTTAAGTGTAGAACCCCTCTAGACAGTACTTCCACTTCCCAGCTCTACACTTTCCATACCTTTTTTTGGGGCAAGACATGCTTATTTTTTTTATGCTTGGGCTTAACTCCATATCTACCTCATCTAACCTTTACCTCAGCCCAATTTACTCCCCCTAATGTCCTATCCGCTCCTTCATCACATGAGAAGGCCCTAGTTGTCACCTCATTAGTGATAGCTGGTGTTCCCAGAGAAGATACTAGTAGCTTACCAATTTCTTGTCCACCACCACCATCCAACTCTAGTCCCTCTTCCCTTGATTTGCTAGTGGCTAGGAATATAAACACTGCCAGGGAAGAGATGGACATTTTTGAAACTCAGTTGGCTAGCCTTTTTGACACCCTTTCAACCACTCCAGTAGCCAGTAGTGAATATGAGCCATTGAAGAACTAGGCTGGAGGAGGCAACCTTCAAATTTATTCAAGACTTGATCGGTTTATTTCGGGTCTAACTAACCCGTTGGGTTAAATTGGTAATCTTTTGGACAGAAAGGTTAAAAACCCTTTTTCCTTCACGCTTTGCCTATTCTCTTGCCTAAAATTTCCCTTCTCACCCTTATTGCTCTCGCTTGTAACTTTTCACTCCTTATCTACCTTTCTCTTTCAACTCCTCAATAATGGCTTCTTCGTCTCTAAAAGTTGCATTTTTTGAGTTTCCAAGCCACTCTGTGACTTTGAGGAGACTCATCAATGAAGAATGTAAGAAATATAAAGCTGATGAATGGTGTGCTGTCAATGGACGTATCCTTATTCCTTGTCATCGTGCTCAAGGAGAGTATGTGCTTGGACCCATTTTCAGGGAGACCTTTGCTCAGCTACCTGCCTTATACCCTCGTCTGGAGGACCACGGTCTACTCTACGAGAGTGGTCTTAACTGGGGAAGCTGGAGGTTGAACCGACCCCACCACTGCTGGCCCACAATGATACCTGAATGGGAAGAATGATATGATTGAGTTGTCCCCGCTAAGATACTAGACCTTTAGGAACTCTACCTCCTCGATGCCATTTGACTAGCCAGGTTATCTATCCCTGAAAACCCTTTTCTCATACTTACTACACTCTGTTTTTGAAATCCATCTTTCAATTTTTTCCAATTTCGATGTGGCTTAATGGACCTTTCCATTCTTGATGAATGCCATCTCTTAGGGTTATCCCCCATTGGCACTCCTTTTGGTCCTGATTATCCTAACCTTAATGTGCCTTTTTCCATCCCTCCTTTGAATTACTCCTTTAGTGATTTGCACATTCTGAAAACCCAAGGGAGGATCCTGTGTCAGACAGAGAGTTTTTCTCTTCTCTTCTATATTGGCTTTGCAAATTTTTGTTCTATATATCTTCAGAGAGGATTATGCCTGAGTTTGCTCCCCTTGCTAAGGCCCTTGTTTTGGGAAAGAAAATAGCCTTAGCTCCATACATTGTAGACCATGTGTATAGAGCCTGCTCTCAATTTTGTGAAAACCTTTGGATGCCAACTAAGGGGGGCCACTTTGGATATTGCAACTTTGGCTATTTGCTTATTTCATTACTTTAGACTCTAGGTGCCTGAGATTTTTGGTATTAGACCCTACTTCTTATGGAGTAAAATATGCCAGAGTTTCATTTTACCCTTTCACTTTTGCTTATTACTTTACTTTCTTCTGCCAACTCTCAGCTTCCCCTTATTCTCAGACCTTTTTTTGTCTTTTCAAAGCCAATGTTGGCCCAGCTTAGTTGAAGACTTTCTTGGTTGACAGAAATTGTGCCCAACCTCAGCACAAGGACATGTGGGCTTCTATCTTAACTCCAAGGAAGCTCGTTATTGGTACTTTACACCCTCGAGCTTACAAATGCATAG
>NW_021026375.1:909142-1070983 GCF_004153795.1 Camellia sinensis
AAAAAAAAAAAAAAAAAAAAAAAAAAAAAAAAAAAAAAAAAAAAAAAAAAAAATTATGGGAGAAAAAAAAAAAAAAAAAAAAAAAAAAATTACAAACATATGGATTGCAAGTGTCAGTTGCACCTCCATATATTGGTAATTTTTTTTTTCTTTTTTCCACCTGTATGTAATTCACCATTGAAACGAATGGAAGCAAAAAAGTGGCCATATGTATTTAAAAAATACATGAATAGAAATATATGACATTGGGGAGGCCAAGTATAATTAAACTAAGTTTTATATACATAATACATATATTCATACAATTTTGTAGTAGCTAGCAGGGGCTAGGCCACTGACCCCCCTTGCCTCCGTTCTTGGTGGTGGTGGCTATAGCGTTTAAACTCGACCCATTTGACTTTTGGATTCAGATTTCTTTTCCTTATATAGTTGGTCTTGTCTTATTTTTCCACTACTTCTTCTTAAGTTTGGCTTTTGGAATGTGTTGATTGCGTTTGAAATAGGTTGGTAGCTTATTTTTTTAAACTTTTGTTGCCCAGATTTTTGTTCCTTCGCTCGAGTGGTCTTTGTGAACCTCCAATACTTTTGCAGGTCTGTAAAACTACTAGGAGTTTGTATTCTTTGCTTGAGCGAAGCTTCTTGCGCTCGAACGATTGTCTTCTGTCTGTAAAACTACTAGGAGTTTGTATTCTTTGCTTGAGCGAAGCTTCTTGCGCTCGAACGATTGTCTTCTGTCTGTAAAACTACTAGGAGTTTGTATTCTTTGCTTGAGCGAAGCTTCTTGCGCTCGAACGATTGTCTTCTGTCTGTAAAACTACTAGGAGTTTGTATTCTTTGCTTGAGCGAAGCTTCTTGCGCTCGAACGATTGTCTTCTGTCTGTAAAACTACTAGGAGTTTGTATTCTTTGCTTGAGCGAAGCTTCTTGCGCTCGAACGATTGTCTTCTGTCTGTAAAACTACTAGGAGTTTGTATTCTTTGCTTGAGCGAAGCTTCTTGCGCTCGAACGATTGTCTTCTGTCTGTAAAACTACTAGGAGTTTGTATTCTTTGCTTGAGCGAAGCTTCTTGCGCTCGAACGATTGTCTTCTGTCTGTAAAACTACTAGGAGTTTGTATTCTTTGCTTGAGCGAAGCTTCTTGCGCTCGAACGATTGTCTTCTGTCTGTAAAACTACTAGGAGTTTGTATTCTTTGCTTGAGCGAAGCTTCTTGCGCTCGAACGATTGTCTTCTGTCTGTAAAACTACTAGGAGTTTGTATTCTTTGCTTGAGCGAAGCTTCTTGCGCTCGAACGATTGTCTTCTGTCTGTAAAACTACTAGGAGTTTGTATTCTTTGCTTGAGCGAAGCTTCTTGCGCTCGAACGATTGTCTTCTGTCTGTAAAACTACTAGGAGTTTGTATTCTTTGCTTGAGCGAAGCTTCTTGCGCTCGAACGATTGTCTTCTGTCTGTAAAACTACTAGGAGTTTGTATTCTTTGCTTGAGCGAAGCTTCTTGCGCTCGAACGATTGTCTTCTGTCTGTAAAACTACTAGGAGTTTGTATTCTGCGCTTGAGCGACACTTATTGCGCTCGAGTAGAACAACTTATTGTGTCTGGTCACTCGAGCGATACATCTTGGGCTCGAGTGAACTATGTGTATATCAGTTCGTAAAATCACTTTTCTGAGTCACTTTTTCACCTCTCTCTCTCTCTAAATATTTCAAAATCCTATTTCCTCTTACTCTCTCTCTAAAACTCACCTATTTTCCTCAAATACACCTAGATCCGTTTATCTTTTCACCCATGTGCCTTTGTTAAAAAGGTAGAGCTCGACGCGGGCTTCGTTCTAATCGGAGTAAAGTTGGTTTTTGGCATCTTTGGGTTTCCGTTACTCTCTCTCTTTCATGTTCTAGCTTGAGGTAGGAATACTTTCCACACTTTTTATGGGTTTTAACTTAGCTATTTGCTATTTCTAAGCCATGTTGAGATTTTTGGAAGATTTGGAATAATCTAGGGTTTTGGGTAAAAATCAAAAGAGGGGTTTTTCAAATGGATCCTTGAGAATGATTTTTATATGGAAAATAATGTTGAATGTTGGGATTGATTTCGGGAGAAAAAGGGGTTTTGCCCTAAATGCCTCAATTATTGATTTTGTATAAATTTTGAGATTTATATTGGAATTGTGAAATTGGGATGATGTTGATGAGTATGGTGGAGTTAGATATGTATTATCACTCACCATTTGAATATTTGGAAAATTTATTTTTATTGATAATTGTTTATCTGTTTAGAAATATCTGTTTTGGGTTATTGGTAGAGGATAGCTATGAGTGTTGTAGAAAATTGGATGTGAATTAGAAGAATTGAAACTATTTTCTCATTCATTGCATTGAACATTATCTCACACTTATACATTGGAAATGTTACCGTTTTGAGAAAATGGGTGAATCTGGGAAAGAAATTATTGTTACATCAAATAAGTTAGCCTATATATCCTGGGTGAAAGTCCCGAAAATCATGTGTATACATGGGTGTCTATCTCGCGGACGAAATTTTCATGAAATGACAATAGTAGTGTTTGTATAGCTTATGTTTACATGGGTCCTAACTTACGATTTTCTTTGGACGAAATTTTCGAAAAAGGTTGTATTGTTTTGAAACTTCTAGAGTTTATGTGATTCACTGCCCAATTTTCTGTTGTAATGGAAATGATTTATGAATTGATATAAATTCTTGGCATTGCATAGTTTTGGAAAGAAGTATAAAAACGTTTTGGTACGAGCATTGCATATGCATTCACCTTATAGTTTTGTTAAAGTTCATATACTGTGATGGATTATTTGTACTGGGCTTTGGCTCACCCTACGTGAGAAAAATATTTTAGGTGCTGATGATATATCTCTGTCAATGCAATAGCTTGAAGGACTTGGAGCGAGGGCTTCTTTTTATGTATTTATTTTGTACAAGCCAAGGGATTTAACTGTATTGGACTTAAATCCACTTTTGTTGTAACCAAGCATCGTCTTGGAAAGTTGTAAGCCCTTAGGGCATTTCTTATCTGTTTAACTTCTATTCTTTTTCTTTTGTTTGCAACATATGCTATGGATTCAGGGCCAGACATTATGAATGTATACCGCATATTTTTCCCTTTTGTAAACTCAATTGGATTTAATAGAAGATAGTTACTTTATCGTTGTTGTCATTCATTGATATTGTGGATGGATTATTGTATATATATTTTGGAGCGCTACAGTGGTAGTGGTAGCGATGATGGTAGTGGTAGTGATAATAGTAGTAGTAATGATGATGGTGGTGGTAGTGATAGTAGCGGTAGCGATAAATGGTGGTGGTGGTTGTAGTAGTGGCAGTGGCATAATAGTTGTGGTTGTGGCGGTGGTAGCCGTGGCATGATGGTGGCGGTGGTAGTAGCAATAGCAATCATGGTGGTGGCAGTGGTATCAATGGTGACGGTGGCATGATGGTGGTAGTAGTGGTAGTGGTGGTGGTAGTAGTGGTGATGGTGGTGAGTTTATAATAGTTCATATTGATACTTATATTTAGTATTTATAAATTCAGTCATAATTAAGTAGGTTTCATATAATTTAAAATTTTCTTAAGTTTTAACTTACATTTTAAGAGGCACATAAAATTTTAATTGATATCAATTGTAATTTTCAAATGGGTTTAATTGATTATTACTTAACACATTCAGTTTCAAGTGTTTAATTAGGTTATCAAACACCCTCTTAGATGGTGTTTGGTAAAATTGAAAAATGAAAAATGGAGACTGAAAATTAAGTATTAAAAATTAAATGCTGAAAATTTTAAGCTGAAAAATTGTTCGATAAAAATTTAAAAGCTAAATTAAAAATAAGTTATTTTCAAATGGCATATTTCAATTTTTATATTGTGATAGTGGTGGTGGTGATGGTATGATGGTGATGGTGATGGCGATGGTGATGGTGGTTGTGGTAGTGGCCATAGTGGCATGGTTGGTGGTGCTAGCAGTAGCGTTGACGGTGGTGGTGGTGGTGGCGGCGGCATGGTGGTAGTGGTAGTAACAGTAACGGTAACGATGGTCGTAGCGATGCTAGTGATAGTAAATTTATGGTAGTGACAATGAAATTATAATGATGAAGATAGTGGTAATAGTGGTAGTGGTGGTGGCGGCGACAGTGATATGATGGTTGTGGTTGTGATGGTGTTTATAATAGTATATATCGATAGTTATGCTTAATATTTATAAATCCAGTTAGAATTGAGTAAGTTTCATATGACTTAAAATTTTCTTAAGTATTAGCCTAGATTTTAAAAAATATTTAAAATTTTAATTGTGATTATCAAATAGATTTAATTCAATTTTAAGTGCTGAATTAGCTTATCATGCACTCCCTTATGTAAACCTTTAAAATTTTCTTTTGGAGAAATTTCAAGACATGGGGTGTCTTGAAAGGGATTTGACTTCTTAAGTTGATATCTTAAATTAAAAGAATGTTTGGACTTGATAGGTTCATTTTGGAATCAATTCCAATAATCTTAACCGTTCTCTTTTTTAGATTCATTGAGCACAATTTTCATGCAAAAAACAAGATGATTGGATATCGGTAATTATATATTTTAATTATATTTGTTTTAAAAAAATGGAGGACAAATATAATTTCAAGGATTATCATTCATGTTTTGTAATATAAATTTGATTCAACCATATAGCTAGTGATGTCCGATCATCATCTTTATTTTTTTTTGCATTAATATTCTAATCAACGAGTTCTAGATAGTAAACAGTTCAAATTATCAAAATATGCAAAAAACAAGATGATTGGATATCGGTAATTATATATTTTAATCATATTTGTTTTAAAAAAATGGACGACAAATATAATTTCAAGAATAATCATTCATGTTTTGTAATATAAATTTGATTCAACCATATAGCTAGTGATGTCCGATCATCATCTTTATTTATTTTTGCATTAATATTCTAATCAACGAGTTCTAGATAGTAAACAGTTCAAATTATCAAAACGGAACTTATGATGAGCTCCACGGATTCCTCGAGTTCTCAATGTTGATATCCCAACATAAGAAAAACCCAACTCTTTTAAAAATGTGACAAAGTTTATAAATATTGATAATTGAAATTATAAATTTCTCCATAAATATGTAATAATTTTATACATTTTTCACTGAATAGTAATTTTCCCTTTTTTGTTTTTCAATTTAGCTCTTCATCTTTCAAGTTTTCTTAATTTATTTTAAAAATTAACTAATATCTTAAACAAAAAATATTATATTGACAGTCATATAACATAAAAATATTTTATTATATATAATATAACTCACTCATCTCTAATACAAGCCTAAAATCTTAATATAATAATATATTGTTATATCATGTGATAGATAATGTGATATTTCTATGTAAGTTTGAACAAAAACTAATTTTAAAAATAAATTAAGAAAAATTTAAAAGATGAAGAATCAAAATAAAATAAAATAAAATAAATTTCAAGAGTTGATGAAATGTGTATCCATAAAATAACTTCCCCTTTGACCAACAGATAATGTTTAACCGTCGGGTGACACACCCTTTTCTTTCTCTTTATTTCTTTCTTCACTCACCAAGAAAACTACATCACTCCTTTGTTGTGTTTTCTGTTGGGAACTCTCTTGCATGACCCAGAATGGTAGCTACAAATCTCTGAAAATGACCCAACTCAAACCCTAACCAAAACCAAAACCAATGCATATACAAATACAATTCACATATACACTCAAATATATTAATAAATTGAAAGCATCAATCCACTGATTATAAACGTGTGTATATCAGAGTTTTTCATACTCATTCTTCACTACAAGTTACAACTGCTCCTTTTCAACTGGGTTTTTTTAATTTTTTTTAATATTTTTTTCTTCTTTAAAAAAATAAATAAAATAATTTTGGGTTTCAGAGGAGAAGCCATGAACATCATCTGGTGGAGAAACAATGAAGGCATGTTGCGGATGTTGTATGTCCTGTTTCTGGGTCAGGTGGTTTCTTTCATAATGGTGCTTGCAAGCTTCACTTCTTCTCTAGTGGCCAATCTTGGTACTACTCTCTGTTCTTCTCCTCCTACCTCTTTGTCTTTGATTTTATTCATTGGGTTACTTACACAAACACCTCGTTTACTGTCATTCTATACCATTTAACTCTCTTCAACTAACAATTTAGATCCTCTCAACTGCAAAATATATATATATATATATAAAGAAATAAAAAATGCAATTTTGTCATTCAACGTGTCCACATGCACGATTTGGGTGTTTTCAATTTGTCGTTTTATGGTTTTTTTGAGTTATTTATCATAATATGTGTTTTTTAAAGCCTTTTAAACTAAAATATTGTGTTTGCTTCATTTTGATTGCGTTTGATAGAGTTTTGTAAATATGATTCGAAAGTATGAGTTGAATTTTGAGTTTGTGAGTTGTGGAATTATGATTTAAGTGTAGAAAATTTGTTTGGTTATAGTTTTTGAATAAAGTGTTGAATTGAGTTTTGAATTGTATGTGGAATTGAGTTTTGAAAGCTTGATTTGACATGTGAAGTAAGAAAATTTGTTTAATTATGAATTTTGGAAAGAGTTTTCAAAACTTAATTCAAATTGTTATAACTCATAACAAAACACACTACTTTCACACTATTGAAAATTCTGATCGACACTCATAACCAAACTCTTTTTAAAATTCAATTAAAAAAATTTATTATTAACAGAAAATAACATTTTTTTTAATTGAAAATACTACAAAGGAAATAATTTTTTTCAAAATAAATATTCCAAAAATTTAAATCATAAATATTTAAATAATTTAAATAATCTAACAAATTTAATAAGTAAAAAATTAAAATAAATATTCAAAAAATTTAAATCGTAAAAATTTAAATAATGTAAAATGTTAATATTTTAAATTTTAAAATAACTCTATACTCAAATCGTAACTAAACACATAAAACAAAACTCAATTAAGAAATTATTTTTAAAACTTATAACCAAACATATAACTCGAAACTCCATAATACTTTCACAACTCTATACTCAAATTGTAACCAAATACATAACAAAAAAAATTAAAATATTTAAAAATATTTTTATAAAATAGAGTTTGAATTTATTTTTATAAAATATTTTAAAATTTAAAAAATTAAAATCGTAATATTTTAAAATTAAAATATTTAGAAATATTCAAAAAATTAAAAAAATTGTAACATATTTAAATATTTAAATATTTAAAATCTTAACAAAATTAAAATATTTTTAAAATATTTAAATATTTAAAATATTTAAAATATTAAAATATTGATTTGAATTGAGTTTTAAATTATGTATTTGGTTATGAATTTTGAAAAGTAATGATTATGTTTTAAATTGAGTTTTGAGAAATAGGTGTAGAATTATGATATGAAAGCTCAAAATAAACATCACACTCAAATCAATGAGTGAAACTATAATTTGAGAGGCTTACCAAACGGAGCCTTTGTTTTTTGGTTGGGTTCTTGAACAACCATTAATTGAGTTTCTTGGGGTTTTTGGGTTCATCTCTTTTCTTTAATCATTTTCTTAAATTTGAGGAATTTTCCATAACTAATAAGCTCTCTATGTATATGTATGGGTATTGAGGGGGTCTGTTTAGTTAATTCTATTTCGTTGTGTTGTTTCTTGGTTTTTTTTGGAGTTATTTTATTGGTTATGTTTGTGCGGATAATATGTGTTTCATAAAGATTTTTTAATTACTTATATTGGGTTTGCTTTATTTTGTTTTTTGGTTGGGTTCTTGAACCAGCATTAATTGAGTTTCTTGGGATTTTTAAATTTTTTGGGTTCTCATTTTTTTATTTATTTTAAATTTGAAGAATTTTCCTATACTAATCAAGTCTCTCTATGTATATAGGTGTAGATACGCCACTTACTTTGTCATTCTTCGGATACTTATCTTTGGCTTTGGTGTATGGAAACATCTTGCTGTACCAGCGTCAGCAATTACTGGTAAAATTGTCGGTTGATTATTTAGTATTTTCGGAGTATGGACATGTGGTGTTCTATAAGGTTCTGATTGGTAGAGAAGAATAGAAGCTCATAATTTATGGTGAGATGGAAAACGTGGGGTTCAGTAATTGATAATTGACTTGGAGTATGACCACATAATATTTCGGGATTATTAATAACTTCCCTAAAATTGTCTTTCTCACTATCACAAAATCTAACACCCGGAAACAGGTCTGTTTTTTATTGTGTTTCATTTTTATTTTTGCTTTTCCTATTTTTAAAAATGAAGACAATGAAGACTTTAAAAATACATGTTTTTTTTTTTGTGTGTGTGTGTGTGTGTGCGTGAAAACAGTTTTTAAAATTTTAAAACAACTTTTTAATGTGTCCTAAAAAATGGATTATTTACCAATAAATCCTACCTCACAAACTGTTATACCAAATAGTCTCACTTTTATTCTTTTGTACTCGTTAGTCCTGCTGGTAGGTTGATTTGGTCCTTTTTGTTTTTTTTTTCATTTTTGGTATCACTGTGGTGACGAGCGTGCCCTTGGATTAATGTGGTATTGTTTTGTGGGGTTAGTTCTTTTTTTTGGAAACGTTGCTCATTCTAGTTTGGCTAATTTTGATGATACATTCAAATACATTTCAGTCATTGTGAGGTAGGGTTTTTGAATTTGAATGTGTTTCTTCCTTGCTGACGGCTACTAATATCACGGCGTTTTTAAAACGTCGCAAAGATACAGCGACGGCCGCAGCTTCGACGTTTGGTACAAAACGCCACTAAAGGAATTAGTGGCGTTTTTGATAGATATAGCGGCGTTTTTTAAACGCCACTAAAAGTCCAATTTCCAGCAGTGATTAATTGAGTTTCTTGGGATTTTTAAATTTTTTGGGTTCTCATTTTTTTATTTATTTTAAATTTGAAGAATTTTCCTATACTAATCAAGTCTCTCTATGTATATAGGTGTAGATACGCCACTTACTTTGTCATTCTTCGGATACTTGTCTTTGGCTTTGGTGTATGGAAACATCTTGCTGTACCAGCGTCAACAACTACTGGTAAAATTTTCGGTCGATTATTTAGTATTTTCAGAGTATAAATATGTGGTGTTCTATAAGGTTTTGATTGGTAAAGAAGAATAGAAGCTCATAATTTATGGTGAGATAGAAAACAATGTGGGGTTCAGTAATTGGTAATTGACTTGGAGTATGACCACGTGATATTACGGGATTATTAAATAACTTCCCTAAAATTGTGTTTCTCACTATCACAAAATCTAACACCTGGAAACAGGTCTGTTTTTTATTGTGTTTCATTTTTATTTTTGCTTTTCCTATTTTTAAAAATGAAGACAATGAAGACTTTAAAAATACATGTTTTTTTTTTTGTGTGTGTGTGTGTGTGTGCGTGAAAACAGTTTTTAAAATTTTAAAACAACTTTTTAATGTGTCCTAAAAAATGGATTATTTACCAATAAATCCTACCTCACAAACAATTATACTAATCAATCCCCAATTTAAACTGTTGAACCGATAAGTCCTATTACTAGACAGATTTGTTCCATTTGATCCTTTTTTCCATTTTTGGTATTGATTTGTGGACGATTGTGCCCTCAGTTTGTTGAGTGGGACGTGTTTCATGGGAGGACGTTTTTTTTTGGGAATGTTCGACACCATACTTAGTAAGTTGAATGTTGCTTCAAAGGATGGGTCAGGCACTTCTTTGTTAGGGTTTGTGGTGTGCCGTCATAGTGTTTGTGCTGTGACGCCCGTGTGTTTCGGTGGCATATGCAGCAGTTCAGACCTCGACAATGTCTGTTGGTTTGCAGCTATGTCATGCTTTTTTTGCGATGTTGATTTATGCGTTTTGTTGATTTGTTTTGTGGACTACATTTCACCAGTACATTGACGTCATGTTACATAACATTTTGGGCATGTGTATGAATTGGTGTTTGTGGGGTATGGTCAATGCGGGTGTCTGTGGTGGTGCATTAGCAGGGAGATATGATAGTGGGTTTCGTTTGGGGGGTGGTTTGTCTTTGTGTGGATGTGTTTACAAGGTTTGTATATTGACTGGGATGTGGGCTGTGTGTTGTTGGGGGACTGGGATGGTGGTGATTTCGTATGGGTGTTTTGTGTATGTGTGCCTGACTGTGTGTTTTGTATTGTCACCATTATTAATTTGTGGGTGAGATTGTGTGACTTTGTCTTTTTTATTGAATTTCATCTTCTGAATGTGTTGACTTATTTTCTGTTACAGCGGATGGATACACATGTAATGTTGATCTGTTGTTACGGTAATACAAATGCCGCTGTCAATTTAGAAGCCCCATTCCAATTTCAGGACTCGGTGAATCATGTGTACGAAAAATTTCCCGGAGTCACACCTGCCAATATGTGTTTTTTCTTCAAAATGCCAGGTTACAATAACTTCACATTACAGAATGATGTCGATATGCAGAACATGATCTCTCTTGCTCAATCTTTCCGGTTGCAATGCATTGATGTTATCATTCAGGTACCACGTGCGGGATATTTAGAAAATTTTCACTATCCACACAATAATGTACAGATTGGTCCATGTGTGTTGGACATGTTGTCTGACGAGTCGGATATGGATGACGAACAAGATTGTTTGGACAAATATTGTCCCTACGTCGAGAAGGTTTTTTTGTCAGCTCCATGGGCGAACGGAATTCGAAATGTTGGCCAAAGTTTTGAAGGGGGAGCTGCTGAATTTCGAACATTTCTTCATAAGTATGTGGTGCAGTGCGGATTTCAGTTCAAATATATTAAGAATGATTTTGTTTGGATTACAGCAATATGCATGATGCGCAAATCGAAAGGATGTATGTGGTCCGTACATGCACGTGTGTTACATGCCAATGGATTTTTTATATATGTAAGTGGAATGGTTTGCACACTTGTGGTGTTTCGGTTCAGACACCCAAAAACCCAAGGGCTGGTTCTGACTTAGTGTCTGATGTCATTTCTGAACGGGTGCCTGACAAACCCCTCACACGTCCCATTGATGTTGTGTATGACTTGAAAAAAGATTACGGTGTGGAGGTTAGCTATCGGGTTGCCTGGTTAGATGTCGAAAAAGTCCGTGGTGAAATGTTCGGTGCACACTCAATCCCGTTTGACCAATTACGTTGGCACAGCAATGTAGTTATGACTAACAACCCAGGTAGTTATATCAACATTGAATACGACGAACAACACAATCGTTTCTCAAGGTATTTCATATCATTCAAAGCATGTATTGATGGTTTCGCCCATTGTCGACCAATGCTTTTTTTGGATGGGACATTTCTAAAGAGGAATTTAACGGGAACTTGCTAGCCGCCATAGCGAAAGATGGCAACCAAGGTATGACGTTTTTTTCTTACCATGCGCAACATGTTTTGCCACATTCGATCATGTCTGTTTATATTAATGTACACAGTATTCTACAAGAAAATACTCGACTGACCTTTTGACAAATTAATTGCATACAGGTCTATTCCCTTTAGCCATAGCGATCGTTGACTCCGAAAACACAACAAATTGGGCTTGGTTTTTGGGACACCTCGCAAACGTTGTAAATAGCCAAAGAACACTAACATTTTTATCCGACCGACACACAGGCCTGCTGGAATCAATCCCAGTCATATTTCCCACAGCACATCACGCATTTTGCTTAGAATATTTGCAACGTAACTTGCAAGACAAATTACGCTACGTCAACAGTTCATACCGCGCGTGTTTGTTGTCGAAATTCCTATCTTGTGCGTATGCACCAACAGTTGCTGCATTCAACCAAAAATTGGAGGAGTTCATGAAGGCTGGTCCCAAGGTGGCCAGCTTTCTTAAAAGATTTACCGCTACAGTACTGGGCAAATGCGTATTTCTGGTACACAATCACTACTTTTAATTTTACCAAATTTGTACTGTGTCATGATCGCAATATCACCATGTATATTTCTGTCTAACAAAGTCACTGTATATATCCCACCAGCGGTGCGCGTTATGGTGAAATGAGTTCCAATGCCGTCAAGTCATTCAACTCATGGATACGGGAAGCACGCCACCTCCCAATTACTCAATTGGTTGACAGTATTCGGACCAAGATTATGCGACAGATGTCCAAACGCCGACTCAAGGCACAATCATGGCCTGGTGTTGTTTGCCCGAAGATGGAAGATCGGTTAGTTAAAGCATACAACAAAGGCAGATCATGGCTTCTAAGTCAGTCCAATAATGAGATTTTCGAGGTCCACTCTTTCCCATCAGTAATGGTTGATGTGGGAAGGCGTACATGCTCATGTTTCAAGTGGCAAATCAAAGGGTTCCCTTGTGCTCATGCTGTTTTTGCTATTCGCAACAGCGGACTTGACCTTTATGATTTAGTCGATCCGTATTACCATGTGTCGGAGTACGGGTATTCTTACACTTGCAACATAAACCCCATACCCACTGTTGAGAAACCACCATTTGGCATTGAAGATTTCATCATACAACCACCAGCTGTCAAACGACCACCGGGAAGGCCCAAAAAAAAATGAATGCTTTCAAGGGGGGAAGAAGTTCAACAAATTAGATGCAGTCGTTGCCAACGTTTGGGGAACCACAACAGGAAGACGTGCAAAGAACCAATTTAGCATTATATGCAGCCACATATATTTCAAATACAACATTTTTATAGTCATTCTGTTTTAATCAGAATAATCCGGTTTGCCACACACCATGACCCGTGAAACTTTTGATGTTTTCAGCATGTTTTCAGCTTTGACAACATTTTCTATTGTTATTTTAAGATACGTAACATGCAACGCATAAACCTTATTATTATCCTTTTTCTTCGTTTTACAAGTTGACGTCTAATTGATTCGCAACATTATGGCACATTCACAATTCAAACCACATTACATAACCATAACACTTCCAACATCTTTTTCAAAACAGGCCTTACACCACTCAGATATACAACATTTGTTCCCTACGAGTCCGTCTCACATGTACCATGTACAAACAAACAACCCATCAAACATTACAGACATGCACGTAAAAATCCACACAAACACTGTCCAAACCCATGGTCTCCCACAGATTGCCCACCATGCATTAACACAATCACCACACCTAAAGTCAACAAATAAACGCGCACCCAACAAAACCGACATGCCAACCCGCCCAATAATACCCTGTCGTTTTCATATTATACCATCAAAGATACAAGATCACCACATACATGACTTAAGCCACCTAAAAGCAGTCACACAATAACGCACCACTCAACACAATCAAACTTCACGTACTAATTTCGCTACGTTTCCAAAGAAACTTGGCTACATTCGTCGATATTTTTCCTAAGTCTCATGCACATAACAATGACCGTCAACATACATACATAGCAAAAAACACACAAAATTATTTGTCCAACCAAAAACTTATTTCATTCAAAACTTGTGATAAGTACTGCACAACGAATGTATGTCAACACCAAAAAAAACTGACGTGCAACAACTGCAAAAACCAACAACCAAAACTACCGTTTGCACGCTACTAAATATATGTTTCAAAACTAAATAACTACACGGGAATAAAAACCTTCCTAACAAAAATTTGTCATATGAACATTTGGCACAAATTTTTAATTTAATGATAATGACATCAGCCAAATAAAGCACCAACAGACATATATACTATATCAACCCCCGCACCGGATCATTGACGAAAGACTTCACCATATTTGCACGCAACACGCTATAGTTGGAACCTTGTAGTGTCCGTTCCACATCGCAATGGTGCACGTACTGTCGCATTATAGCACACACAATTATCCCACAGTCAAGCCTTCATTGAACAACATTTACGTTAAATCACTAAACTGTAACGGTAATTAAGTCCAACTCTTTAATTAGCATATTTTAATCTAATTTAATCATACCTAATCAGTTTTCAGGTAAATACACCACAAAATCCCATAAATTATGATGATCATTAAACATCAATCAGTTTCTAATTCGGCCGCCGATATGGCCTTCAATTTACAGTTTAAACATATAAGCATGAACAGATAATCATACAGTCAAACAGATAGAATGCAATTTAACTAACATATACTCAATCAATTCGGTTTCCAATTTCAGTCAGTCAGTTCAGTACTTTTAATCAGTTCAATTATCAGTCAGTTATCAGTCATTATCAGTTCCGTTTAACAGTAATCGGCGATTATCGGTAATCAATCGGTCATTAATCAGTAAACAGTATGGGGGTTGTTACAATCAACCCCCGCACCGGATCATTGACGAAAGGCTTCACCATATTTGCACGCAACACGCTATAGTTAGAACCTTGTAGTGTCCGTTCCACATCGCAATGGTGCACGTACTGTCGCATTATAGCACACACAATTATCCCACAGTCAAGCCTTCATTGAACAACATTTACGTTAAATCACTAAACTGTGCGAAGTACACAAAATTACTCACCCACACAATAGGTCACCACATTCATAACTACCACACTTACGAGTCTGCTTTTTGCTGTGGGCACCTACTCACAGCCTCCAGCACATGGTCGAAATCACCCTCGATGCTAAGAACATCCATTCCCAACTCAATCAGCGACTATTTTATGACGTTCGTCACCCGTTCCTTCTGCCACACATACAAAACACATACAAGCATGAACACATAAATCCCAGCCACACATCAACAAGCATTACTTAACAACTTACCAATAAAAGCGCTTTAGTGTAATGCACGTCTCCCTCTCCATACGCTGCCGCATTGAATTGTAATGCTTCCACTCACCGCTCTCAGTACCGTATACGACAAGTGTCCAATGTCCATTATGGCACATTGGGAAATGAATGAACCGACACATGGTACCGATAAAAATATTCTTTCGCACAAACTTATCCATGCCTCCCACATCTGCACTTCTTACCATATCCTGCACACATACAATAACCACACCACGTTATAAATAACCACAACATAATCACTTACCACTCACCCACACCAACTCACCAGGCAAACATTATTGAAAAAATATGATTTGTTTGCCTGATCATCATTTCCAAACAGCTTCAACTGCTCAGTTTTCAACAGCTCCGTATATGCATCAATCATCTGCGTTGCACAAAACAACTGCGCCTCAAAAAAAGAAAAAAACCAAAAAAAACCACCACTTCGCATGCTGCCACAATTTGCTACATTCATACTCTACAACTAACAAACGCTAAATATAACTCATTTAAGAGAAATTTAAACGTACATTGCCCCGTACACTGCTTTGTTTAACTAGTCCCTTCAAATATGTAAAGTCCACTGTCACGTCGGTTGAATCGTCTGCCCACACAAAAGCCCTACAAACAAATTGTTTAAAATCCATACAAAACGGTGATGTACACACAACAACATAATAAAGGGAAAAAAAAAAACTTACTCGTCGTCGTTACGATCATATGCTTGTTTGATCTTCGTCTTCTTTTCAAATGTCATCATCTTCCACACCCCTAACTGGTTGTTGATATAAAATCCAGACCATTTTTTTCCTGCTACCTCAACTGCGTCCACATCTATAACGGCATTACCACTCACACAGTCCTTCTCTCCTCCAACATTATCACTTTCTGATCCCATCCTTCTATCATGCACCCCCAACAACGGGTACTCATAGTCTGCCAACTTCCGCTCCTTTCTCACTTTGCCTTTAATGTTACGTACCAACGAATTTTGCACGCCCAACCGCGGTACTCCTTCACCCACATATAGCAACACTTCTACTTCCGCATCACACTACTGGACATCCATTGGATCATGCACCTCCACCCCATTCGATTCATTACCTGCATCTCATGCACAATTGTTGACTGCACGTAACGGTGACACATCGCATAAAAAACACCCACCATACCCACTACACCCCGTGCCACATCCACCAACAACTGCCTTATCTCTAGCGTCACGGAATGCTTGCATGACAACATGCACGTCACGGTCCTCCAGTTGGTCTTCCAATAATGAAATTTTTTTCTACTTTTCCCCATTCTCCTTCCTCAACTTTTCAAGCTCCTCATCTTTCATCTTCAAAACACACCCAAAACCGCCAACTATGTTCACAGCCTGCAAGTCGCTCCTACTCTTCAACTTAGTAATCTCTTCTTCAAGAAGTGATATCATATTGTCATTGTTTTTGTTCTGCAGCTGAAGTGTTGTGATTGCAGTTAACACTTCTTCTAGTTTAGAATCTACCTGCCTGTAATTTTCATGTGCACTAATCGATTCACACTGTATATCCATCCCAGCGCCGAACACACCCACTGAATGATCACGTACATTACCCGCATGACTCTTGCCAATTTTGTTGTTCCCACGTGCCTCAACCCTCCCATCCCGCGTTCCAACATCAACTGTCTCTTTCATTACATTAACTTAGTCAATAAAATCATCATCACCACCAACATTGTTTGCGCCAATGTCAATAATGTCGGCCACATCTCTATCAACCGCTTCGACATCTAATCCCATTATTTCCCGTTCATGCTCAAGAGATCTCAGACGATCAGTCTTCACCTGTTTACATCACAAACACAATGACATTTTCAAATTACAAAGGTCATTATTAGACTATAACTGACAAACTTCCACAACAACCAGATTGAGAACCAACATCGTGCATACCTGAAACGTGACAGAACTAGCAAAATCTATCCCTTGCGCTTTAGTCAGCAGTGTTCCAATGCCCCACTTAAGGAACCTTGGAAACATGTTTTCGGTTTCAGGCTCCACTATTGTAGAATGTTCACGCAACCAATACTACGACACACACATCACAAAATTCAATAATCCAATTTAACTTACAAAAAAACCCAACCACGCATACAAGACAATAACAACAATGAATTCTGTCACACACTTACCAGCAACGCAACCACGTAATCAGTCACCTTCCTCGGCGTTCTGTGAAAATGCTTGACTGACCCCATCAATGTTGCCAATATTGCGCTTGTCCAGTCATACATCCGTGCGGTATTCAAATTGTTCAAGTACCGAACAAATGACCAACTTATTGTCTCCCCAGAGTTGGCGAAAAAAAGCTTCCCACAAATGTACAGCGCTAATAGCTTCGCAGCGTCTTCCTCATCTTGTTTGGTATGACCACTAACAGCCTCTAAAAATAACGTCTTCACTAGTTTTGATGTTATGCGTGGAGTTTCAGAACACCTACGTTAAATGAAGTCGGACGTTGGTCTTTGTCTAGGTGACAAGTCCATGCACCTTTTCCCACATTGTAATCCGAAGATTAACCTAATGTCACTGCTACCAAGTTTCACCATTGAACCTTCAATGCTAAATGCATTATCCCGCTCATTGTATGCCCTTATAATTTTACATATTAACTCATCACACTTTCTGAATTCGTTATGGTTCAACTTGTTGATGTGTATCGCCTCTATCATAACCTAGAATGGTGTTCTTTTCAACTAATTCAAGTGTCCCTCCTGCAGGTTTGCCAAACTCACAAGCTTTACTATCCCTGCAATGTTTGAACGGAAGTTCATTCTCGTGTGGTGTTTAGGTTGGCCCACTGTTACAATTTTACCCACAGACCACGCATTTTCACCCTTTCTTATTTTAGCTTGCTTAAATAGAATTTGTCCCTGCATTTTCACTCCAAGGTTGTTCGCATTTGAACCAGTTGGCCCCTTAACACCTTTACGTTCACGTGAACGTTTCCACGGACTCCTTACCCTATCACCATTTGCGAGACAAAACCACAGACATAGTTAGCGTGACACTCATATCACATACATGCCCCACAACCACACACAAAACTCATAACTAAAAATAAACACACAAAAAACCATAACACCCTCCATTTTATGTGACCTGTGGAACACGAACCATTCAGACTCAACAACACACTAACTCACACAACCACATCCAACACCTAACAACAATACCAACAAAAACGCAAACTCATCACAACTTACCACACCCTATGTAACACATTCAAACACTGTCCAGTTAACCCAACACCCTCACGTACACTGTTTCGTTACACACATTCGAAACTCATCTTCCCCTTTAGCCAAAAAACAACACATCCATCTGCACATAATACTCGTACGTTGTATACTTGGTGCTGTTGGTGGCTTCTACGTACACTTCCCCACGCCAACACATTGTACCAAGTACACAAAAGACATCAAAATAATGGCTTCCCTTCTATGTTGTCCCAACTTATGTTCGTCAATTTACGCTACTATTTTGACCCACAACTGTCTGACACAACACCATCCATAACAAACACACAAACCCGTATCCACACAACAACCACCCCACCTCATACAACCCCGATACAAAACAAAACTCCCCATACCAACTCAGACACATAGTAACAACAACACAAAACCAACCAACTACCCAAACCTAATTCCAAAACCGCAAATAAAAATTACAAGGTCACACAATCCACACCTGCGTACCAGAAACACAACATATCCCATTTACTCTATGCAGCACCAAAAAAACTTGAAGACCCCACCCATACATATGCAGAACAAATCATTAAAAAAGTATACATTTTCCTGTGGTCTCAACTGTTGTTCTACAATATATAACATTGACCACAACTGTCAGCCACACAACCATCCAAAACAAAACACACATCATCAAAAAAACAAACCCACAAACCGACGCCCTTCAAAGCCAACATACACTACACACTATCCCAAAGCAAACAAACTACGCATAAAAACAAAACCCACAACCACACTATCCCACCACACACCCAAGACCACACGCCCAACACCCACACACCCCAACACGACATCCACATCATAAATACCCCTAAAACAAAACACACACCCCAAAAACTGCACGATTGAACATAAAAACAAACGACCACACCGGTAATCGGAACGAAGACAACAAATACCAAAGTAAGACATTACCACACAAGGAATTCAAAAACAATATTAGGTGACATACCCTTTTCGGCCATTGCAGACGTCTGACAAACCAACAAACACAGAAGAGTGAGACTAGGGTCTCAAAATGTTGAACGCCCTACAATGTCACACAAATCTTAAATCAACGTAACACTGCAATCAATCTTCAATATCGCTCCTCCCTCCCCCGAATCACGCAACAGAATATACGGTCAATCGAAATCTACAAATATACGAAATCGCTATATTAGGGTTTCTGCCAAATATCACAGGGGGGTTTGGGATTGTTGCAATACAAATCGGGTCACCATTTCATGATTGTGGGAAATACGAATCGGGTTAGCATTTTATACATGTGGGCATGTGGATGTGTAAAACGGGTTGTATTTCGGTCATGTGGGTAACCCGAATGTGTAACATGTGGCACCACCAAAATCTCTATTACAATTATAAAACCCCTTAGTACGCTTTGCTATTTTGTGACACGCCATTATGTGTCACGTGGCACAACTCAATCAACTTCCCACACCTTACACCCCGCATTGCCCCACGCGCCAACAACACAACCATTTCCATCCACCAACAACGGAAACATTAATATGTCCTTTCACGCAAGACAGGACCAAACGGAACATTAGAATAAAACTTGAGACCAAGTGGATCATAAGATCAACTTATGGGATTTATTGGTAGTTTTCCCCTAAAAAATTGGATGTTTTCAAAAAATATATATACATATATATATGAAATTTGTTTGGTGGGTTTTGCAGGTTCCATGGTATTGGTATGTACTCTTAAGCTTTATTGATGTCCAAGGCAATTACCTTTGTAAGTATCATGATAATTGAGCGCTCTCTCTCTTGTTTCTTGCCCACAGACACACATACCCTTGCACACATACCCCTATTTTAGCTTTGAGCATCTACAAAACTAGAAACAAACTAACCATGTTGATATTTTGTTTGATGTTTCTGCAAAATGACATTATGGAAACATGAGAATGCATCTGGCCTGATGCTTGCTATGTGTAAGAGCATTCTATCTATTCTTAAATTTTGTCAAGAAAAGTCTGAAACCAAAGGAAATGATAATAGTCAGCAATAATATTTGTAGTCTCAAGAATGGAGAAAGAGATGCATATATGAAGAAAAGGGGAAAAACAATTTAGATGAGTTCATTTTGGCTAGTTTGCGAAATTAGTACATTTGTTTCAGCTAAGATGGCCCATCTCTTCATTCTTGGGGGCAACAGACTTCTAGGTCATGACCAGTGATCAATTCCCAAAGGAGCTCAGGACTCAAACCTGATCTGACTCAATGAATCGCCTCAATTTAGGTGAGCAAACCAGATCAGCAAGTGCAATGAGGCACATCACGGGTTGGAGTCACATGAGAGGGAACTTCACAAATGGTTGTGTTAAGCACATATTTCATTGGTCTAGTTGATTCTGTCAAGTCTGAGGTCTCTAGTAATAAGATCTACGTAGAGCATTTGTTTAGATTGTGGCATGTCTTGTAGATGTGGCATTGTTCATGGAAAATTTTCAATTCATTAAATTAAAAGAGATGAATATTGTTGGAAATGGTAGAAAAATTCTGGGTAAAACCAGAATTTTTTTCTCAAGTTTGGTCTATTTTTTAGGTGGGCCCCGTCCATCGATTTACACGGGTCAAAGTGGTAAAGCATTCTATGCCGCGTTGTGATTCACGTGGTATATTTGGTTGCTCAAAACCATTACCGAGTGAATGGGAAATTGAAGCCAAAGTGTGCTCCATGGAAATGGAGTTTTGGTGGAAATTCCTTAAGGTTGTAAATTGGCTTGTCCCACATTGATTTGGTGGGAAGTTTTGAAAGGGTTTTTAAGGCACGGGTTTGGTACTTGGGGTGTGCCCCAAGGGGTACCCAAGTGTTTTAAAGGGAGAGGTTATGGGCAAAATGGGCTAGACCCATTGGACCCAAAAATCACCACACACGCGCGCGCGCCGCAGCCGCCGTACGTCCGGTCAGGCGGGCTGGGCTGGGCGCGGGTGCGTGGTGTGTGGTTGGGTTGGGCTTGTTCGGCCCAATACTAATCTTTTTGGGCCAAAAACATTTGAATTTAATTTTATTTTTTGGTAAAATAAAATCCAGAATTCAAATTAAATTGATTTAGATTTTCTGTACATCCAAACAGGGCCCTTCCCTTTTTCAAACAGAAATAAACTAGTTTGGAATTAGTGCACACCCAAACAGGGCCCTTCCCGTTTTTTGCTATCTGTTTGAATTATTAACAGATTCAAATCTGTTTGAAATTAACTCCCCAGGTGTGAATTCGAACATAGGATTGGTGAATACTCGTGTGCCAGACATGGGTTCAAACATAGGATTTGAAAACACTCACATGCCATTCCCTTGTGCCAGCCTAGACCCATCAACATGTATGGTTTCGCCGATAGGCAAAGAGTGTAAACACTTAGTGTGTTCGTAAGGCAAACAATTAGTAGTGCTGCTATTGTTTGTGGTAGATCATTTCATCCTGGGAGATAGATGTCCAAATTCTGAAAGCACCGTGGAGAGGACGAATCTGTCTTAAGGACACAGCGTAAAACACTGGACTTGATCAGATAGTTATTCAAAAGAAATTAACCAAGTAAGTTGTTTAATTTTTATTCCGATTTTAATTTTGTTTATTCAGTGTTGTTTTTATTTATTTATTTTTATTTTGAGTTTGATTTTTGTAATCAAACAAATTCTCTCATTTTCTTTATTTCTTTAATTCTGATTGTTGTTGTGTACACAACAGAATTAAATCTTTTAAATACAGTGAAGATTGTCCAACAATCTTAAAACAGATTCCTTTTTGGTATCTTCATTGTATTTAATTTTCTGTGTTTTCAAACTAATATTCTAGTTGGAAAAACAAATAGTGATTTATGCTATTTGACAGATAGTAGCAATATACTGTCTCTTTTCTTTGACAACTAGTAGTAATATACTGGTGTCATTAACAATTGCAGAATATTATTTGGTGTTACAGAAAATTATTTTGCATAGTCCTTACTTGGTTCATCATGGCCACAAGATATTCCCTTTGGCAGCTCTTTGGTGCTGCCATATGTGTGACAGGCCTTTGTTTAGTGCTTCTCTCTGACGCTGGGGTGGGTGGTGGAGGTGACATTTTCTTTTCCACCTTCAACATCTGTTCTCTTTGATTTTCTTGGCATGATTGTGAAACTATAATAATCAAGCCCAAACAGAAACACAAGAAGTACATGTTCCCTTGAACTAACAATTTGTGCTTAATTTTGACATTTCAAAATTATGTCTTTTAGGTGGTTCAAAACCGCTTCTGGGTGATCTACTTGTCATTGCAGCTACACTTTTCTATGCAATGAGCAATGTTGGTGAGGTTAGTGAATTTGTTTGAATTTGTTAAATTACTCTCTCTCTCTCTCTCTCTCTCTCTCTCTCTCAAGGTTTTAAATAGTGATATCAGGAGACAGGTGTAACAGGGTATTGGAAATTGGGTGATGCGGTCGTGAATTTTTAAAATCATCGATCACAAAAAAGAGCTTTAATTCCAACTGCCAAATGGACTGTATTAGCTGTGAGTTGGCCGTATCAGTTGTGAGTTGGTTCGTGAATCTGCTATGAATATATATCGCAAACCAGCTGATACACGTGTGATTTTTATTTTCCCACTGGTATACCAAGGTGTATTGGTATATGGAGGCAATAAACCTATACTTACCCGTCTCTAGACGCTTTAAGTTCTCTACTCTGGTGAAGCAGTGGTGATACTAAAGCTCACCCTCATAAAAAGATTTTGCATATATATTTACTTCAGAGGCATAGAAACAGAATATTTATGTCACAGAAAGTTTATTTACTATGTCTTCCTAAATGCGGGTCCTGTTATGGTGTGCAACCCTTTAAGGTTGCACACCATATGCCACTAACACAAAAGGCGTAAATGGAAGATATAAACATTAAACAGGACAGCAACAGAAAAAGCGTAAATGAAAGGTGTAAGTTGCACGCTTAAAGAAAGTCCCCTAAATGCAGGAGTTTTGTGTTTTCTTCTAAGAAGAAAGATGTTGTTGAAGTAATTTCAATGATTGATGTCTTTGGAACACTAGTGACTGTTTGTGAGGTGTATCCTTTTCATTAGAAAGTACAATTAGAGAGATGGAATTGCGATTGCTTATAGAAAAACGTCTATTGTTATGTTTATTTTTTCTTGAAAGATATGTAAATTATCCTTTAGGTTTACTTTCCAATGACACTATAACATATGAGAGTTTTAGAGACTAAATTTTTTTTTCTTTAAAAATGAAAATTTTATTACAAAAGATATTTAGGGATCAATTTCTATCGTTGTAAGGATAGTCGCTAAAGGGTCGCCCCGAAAAGTAAAAAATAAGGCTTTTAGCGACAAAATTTTGACAATGTTACTAATAAATAGACTTTTAGAGACAAAATAATTTGGTCTCAAAATAGTTTATTTTTTGAGACAAAAAATTTGGTCCTAAAAAAATAATAATTCATCACTAATGTCCCATTTTCGTTGCTAAAAATATAATTACTACACTTTTCGCAACAAAAATATTTGGCCCTTAAAAAATAATTTTGTCCCTAAATTTTGGTATTTAAAACCTTGATTTTTTATAGTGTGACTTGAAGAATAATGTTGCTCCCATCCCATAACCTTCACTTAGAGCTATACTGGAGAGGAAAAACCCGAAATCGGTAAAGTGGTCTGCAGAGCTATACTGGAGAGGAAAAACCCGAAATCGGTAGAGTGGTCTGCAGAAATTGTGAGTAATGAATTTTTTAGTACTTCCATTTAGTGCATTTACCTCTGGCTACTGGCTCATTTAAAGAAGCATAGTTTGTGTAGTTCCGTGTAGACCTGTGAGATTTTTATATAGTAATTGGACTTTTATCTGGACAGAATCCTCATAATTACATATCTTTATTCTTTACATGGGGTTTTAGGCATTCTAATTTTAATGTAATTAAAAACGATGCCATTTAGAATGTAATTATCGGGCTAGTTGTCATGTTTGCACTGTCTTATTAGAATAAATGCTGCCGGCAGCTTCTACCGGGAAATTATTCATTGTTTCCGGAATATTACGTGTCTGTACTCCTTAACCAATCATCAATGTCACCTCATATTTCCCAATCACCCAACACAATACCTACCTACACACTCTCTCCACCAATCACAATGCTACGGATTATTGAATAATTACCCGCTTCTATAACTGTGGACAAACAAGAAAAACAAATGTAATCTTAATTGTAGAATAGTTTAGGAAAAATTTCTGTTACAGTTGACGAGAACCATGGTATTTTGTACCCTGATTAGAACTAGGAATAATTTTTTTGATCTGTTCAAAACCACAGGCTTTAGGGTTTATTATGCATTATTATTTGTAATAATTACGGACCCAATAACGTGTAATTTCTCACAGTAATGGTTGCTACCTAACTCGAAAATACATAAATTATTCCTGGTATTCATGTGAAAAAAAAGTTAAAGATCTGTGGCCAACCTCAATGGATGACATAATGAACTAAACTGATTGAATTCAGAGAAATAGATTATATGATTGTGCATTTAAAACAATGTAAGCATTGGATAGTGGAATTGTATAGCATTAACAAGGTAATGACTGGAGTCTCGATGTGTACTAATTTATTATGTTCGTGAAATTACCGGCTGTGATATAGGAGGTCTGATTTCTTTCAAAAATTGGAAAGAAAGGAGAAAGAGAAAAGACTATAAACTATCCATTCACTATTCCTCCCTTTTCTACTCTCCGAAGATTTTTTTAATATATACATTATTTTACACATTTTCGGTTTCCTAAATGGACTTTAAATGTGTTCAGTCAGCATGATATATTTTAAGTGTCACTTTATTTTGTTTTCAGATATTAGTTTTCGCGGGCTATGGGCTGTCATTCTTTATGTTCTATAGTTTTGTTCCTTTTGTTCTAAAGGTCAGTTGCTCTTTCATTTACCATTATAGATAAATGGCTTTCATAGAGATGAAAATTCATTTCTTTTCAGTTGAATTCATGCAAGAGTTCAATTCAATTCACTCCACTTGGGAAAAATTAGTTGAAGTTTTGCTGCATATGGCTTTTTCTGATTGAAAGAGTAGAGTATGAAATGAATTTCCTTGGTTGTTTTGGTCTAGCAAACGCCTCAATTAATGTAAAATTCTGATCATTCAGTGCCCATTATGATCTTCTAACTTGTGCATTAATTGATCATTCCCAAGAGGGTAAATTTAACTTTACAACCATATACTTTACCTTGAATCCCACCTCCTGACTTTTTAATTGTCTCAATCAACCCTCGAAACACAATTAGGCCAATTTATATAACGCTAATTTGAAAATTAACCAGAAAACAACTACGTGATAATATTTATTACACTTAGCACTCCTGTGCTTTTATCAAAATCTTATTTTAGTCCTTATCACCTTTATACTTTTATCAAAATCTCACTTTAGTTCTTTTATCAATTTCTTAAACAACATTATATAACTGAGCTCAATTATAACTTGATTCAAAGTCAAGGGGGTGACTGAGACAATTAAAAGGTCAGGAACAAAATGAGAATGAGTCTACAGTATATGGGTACAGGACCTTATCCACCATAGAAAGCAGTGAATCATATTACTCCTTATATTGAAATTGTTCTATTGGAAGGATCAACTCTCTAATTGGAGTGTAAATTGCAAACAGATGAGTGGTGCAACGATGTTCAACCTCTCCATTCTAACGTCTGACATGTGGGCAGTTGTCATTCGTATCTTTTTCTACCACCAGCAGGTTCTCTTCTATCATTAGCTACAAGTCGACCACTTCACTATGTAATTGTAGAACAATAGTTGGCTGACACTTGCTGTTCCTCGTTATCAATATCTTCCATAACAAAGCTGACCTTATGTTATCTCCAACTGCAGGTTGACTGGCTGTACTATCTATCATTTGCAATTGAAGTAGTTGGACTCGTTATATATTCAAAAACGTATGTTCTGTCATTTGCAATTGTAGTCGTTGGACATGGCTCAATTTTATATTTCTTAGATACTTGCTATTTTATTTCTTTTAGGGTAAAATGGTATTTACAAACTAAGAATATTTTATGCATAGAAGGGTAGCCTTGTGCATAGTTATATAACAAACTCGGTTACATACATACTTTGTTTAGTACGTGTCCAACTAGATATGTTGGAGACAACTTATACGCCTATCTGAATGTCAAGTGTCCAAAACGGGTATAAATTTCAAAGTCCAAATAACATAGTTTACAGGGATGGGAGTGTGAAGGTTGGTCATGGTTCGTTGGATTATATGTAGTCATGAAGGCATTGCATCTTGTAGGCTCGTCAAGACTAGTATTGTCAACAAAGGATGGGCTGTGGCCAGGGGCGGAGGCAGCATGTGACCAGGGGGTCACGTGCCCCCCCTAGATTTTGGGAATTTTTTTTTTTTTGCAAACATAAAAAAAAAATTAAATAAATAATTACAAAAATATTATTAGAGTGAAATGTCAATGAGATTTTAAAAATTATGAAAACAATAACGGTTGTTTTGATTGAAAATGAAGAGATTATTATAAATAAACCATATTAGTTATGAAATTTTTTGAATGTAACGACGATGTCATTATTAATGATATGCAAATATAAGTAATCTCCCTATAAAGATATGAAATTTATTAGATTGTTAGTTACATTTGACATGTGAGGTTCATTATTTATGCGTTTATTTACCATTAGTGGGTGATGTTACATACCAGTGATGACGTGGTATTATCATTATATTGAATTTTTAATCAAATTTTGTATCAAAAAATAATTTATCATTACATAATTTATTTTAAGGCTTATATCCATATTTTTTTTTATATTGTCCATGATACACTAGTTACAAATAATTTTTTTCTTGATGTTTCCTGAAATCAATTGTAAAAAATTTACGTGAAATATTTTTGTAAAAATTATTATAATTAGTAAGTGCCCTCTCTAAATTAATTTTCTGGCTCCGCCACTGGCTGTGGCTTAACATCTTTCCTACCGCTGATTCGAATTACTTCATGAAAATGACTACAATTTGAGCCAAAATGGCATTTTGATTGTTTTGACATGTTAAAATGTGTTAGAAAGATTTGTACCTCACTTGTTACTTACCCTTCTTTTGGCTTTGTTTAACAGTGAGAAGGATCCCATTCCTGCACAAGCTCTCGTAGATGGAAATCTCGATGCACAATACCAAGTGCTAGGTGAAGAAAGTGCAGAGTCTACAAATGAGGTCATAGCCTCCTGAAGGCAAATAATTCATGGTAGTGCAGAGGGCACTTCTTGGCTTCACATGCTAAGAATACAGTGGTAATTATTATTTGAACCTACACATTATTACTGGATTTCATAATTTCCTTCGACCTTTAGTCATGCATAAAAGCCTGCATTTTGTCTCAGAATTAAATCCAATTACACATGCATAAAATATTAATATATGTTCTCCATGTATTTCAATGTGTTTAACAAGCCGGAGCAGCTGTTGGTTCTTGGGCAAAAAGAGTAGTCTCCTTCATTGTTAAATATCTGATGTTGAATGTTTTCCTCATTGTTTCATGTCCATTTTAATGTTTCAAGTATATTAGTACAAGTGTATAGCACCTACTCACAAGTCTAGTTCTATATTTCTGAGCTTATGTAATACAGGATTTTCATCGAAATGGTGGGAATTTTCTGACAACCCCCACTTTTTAAAAAACACCAAAAAGTTATTTTTGAATTTTTTAAAGCTGATTTTCACACAAAATTGAAAACAATGGAAGTTTCTGAACGTTTTATCTTCTTTTTATTTTTATTTTTTTTGAAAAATTCCAAAAAGAAAAAAAAAATGGTAATACAAACCAAACAGGCATCCATTTCTTTCCACTGCTGTTCTATGCAGTGTATAGGATCTGCTATTCCTTATTAATATTGGCTTGGCAACTCTACACTATATTAACTTCATTACATGATTAGACAGTTATGATGGGATTAGGAAGTTGTTTGTAAATTGTTTGGGATTTTTATTTCCTCTGGTAAAATGGGCAAGGAATTTGATTGGGTATATTATCACCATTGAATTTTGTAACTGAGAATTGGCAAATTGTTTTGGTCATCATTAGAAGAACAGGGCAATAATGTTGTTGTCCAATTGTTTGCTCAATATAATTTGCAGGTTAATGATGTGAGAATATATTGTGTATATATGGCATTGTGTGTATATATGGTACGTATTAGGCAAGATTGTTTTATTTCCTTTTTCAGTCATTGATTTAGGGCTCTATAAATTGATGAACTCTTTGTAAACAAATACAATTTGGAATACACAAAAATATTCAGAAACTTATATGGTATTAGAGCTCAATTCAAAACCCTAGGTGCTTCAATTTTCACCATCGTGGTTCGTCTTCGCTCACAGAAATATTCAGAAACTTATATGGTATTAGAGCTCAATTCGAAACCCTAGGTGCTTCAATTTTCACCATCGTGGTTCGTCTTCGCTAGTCGAGGGGTCATCTATCTTGACCTATCTTTGGTTCTTTTGGTTTGTGACCATCATCAACCCTGAGTCACGACTTCTCTAGTTCCTATCAGCCCTCTCTAGTTCGTCTGGTTCGTCACCATTAGAATCGCAACTTCTCTCTCTCTCCAGACTCCTATTCGTGGTCGCGAAGCCTCTCTCTCTATCTTGCGAAGCCTCCATCTCTGGTCTGTGGTTGTGAAGTGTCTCTCTCTCGTGATCTCTGTCTGACCCCTCCTCGGTTTGGGCTTGGGCTTCAGACTCTCTCTCTTGGGTTTTCCTCAAACTCTGGCTTATATGACTGAGTCATTCAAATTCTAATATTTGTGGGTGTTAGGGTAAAAAAAAAAATATATATATGAGTGGCATATTTGGATTGCACTTGGTTATTATTTCATTTGTGGGTTTGTTGGATAACTTTTTTTGCTTATTACAGTTTTATCCCTCTGGTTTTGATTTTGGGTTATTACACTTGAACCCCTGAGCTTTCTGGTTATTACAATATTTCTGGCTTTTGATGAATGTGCCTTCTGTCATCGGAGGGGTCATTAGAAGTATCACTGTCTGGCTCATCTTCTCAGCAGTCTCGGACCCAGTTTTGCCATTCTTCTCTAAGTATTTTTTAGGCTTCCGCTGGTTCTATTGCATCTACTCCAACTCTTGATCCTGATTTGGCTTCCTTGAGTGTTCAGATTAATTAGTTTCAGCATACACTGTCTACCTCCCAGCCATCCCCATCTGTCTCCATTGTTTCTTTTCTTCATTAGGTTTGCTTAGGTCTTGTTCAGGTATCTCTTCGTCTATCTAACTTTTTGACTCTGTTGCCTCTCATTATATGACTCATCATCTCTTTTTACTTCAGAATTGTACTCTCTATCCCTTTCCTATTACTGTTAATGCTGCTAATGGGTCTGGTATGTCAATTATATCTGATGGGTCTGTTCTACCGCCTATTATGTCTGTAGTCTCTATTTCATCTGTCTTATATGTTCATCAGTTATCTGTCAGTTTATTATCTATTAGTTAACTTGATGTCTCTGGTTTTGATGTTATCTTTTCTTCTTCTATCTGTTTTGTGCAAGATCGAATGTCCAAACAGCAGATTGGGACGGGCCATAAAGTTGGAGACCTTTATGTAGTGGAGAGCTTGTATCTGTCTATGACTACCTCTCCGACTGTCTTTTATTCTTTTTAGTTAGATTCTCTGTCAAGTCCTTTCTATTTATGGCATTCTAGATTAGGGCATTTGTCTGCTGACCGCTTACGGTCTTTAGCTCAGTCAGGTATATTGGGTATAGTTTCTCATAGTCAAATAATCAAGTGTCAAGGGTGTAAACTTGCCAAAATGACAGCTTTACCTTTCCATAAAAGTACTTCTATATCTGCTACACCGTTTTCTTTAGTTCATACTGATGTTTGGGGCCTTTCTCCTATTCTTACCAAAGGGGGTTCTGCATACTATGTATCATTTGTTGATGACTGCACCCGTTACACTTGGGTTTATCTTATGACTCATAAGCCCGATTTTTATTACATATACCATACCTTTCAATCTATGATTAGTACTCAGTTTGGGTTTACAATTAAAGTGCTACGATTTGACTTGGGTGGGAAATATTTTAAAAATGAGTTCTATGATTATTTGGCCAATTTGGGTACCATTCATCAAACTTCCTGTATAGATACACCTGCCCAAAATGGTCGAGTCGAGTGTAAACACCGTCATCTCCTTGAGACAGCTAGGTCTCTTCTTCTCTCTGTCTCAATTCCGGCTCTATTCTGGAGGGAGGCAGTTCTTATTGCTGCTTTTCTTCTCAACCACATGTCTACTCCTCTTCTTTCTGGTCAGTCTCCTTATGAGGCTTTGTTCTCCTAAATTCCTAACTACTCCCTTCTTCGTGTGTTTGGGTTTGCCTATTTTGTCCTTCTTCCCCACAAAGATAGGACTAAACTTAGTGCCCGGTCTGTCCTCTGTGTCTTTTTGGGTTATAGTCCTACTTAGAGAGGCTATCGATGTTAAGACCCTATTTCCCGTTGTCTTTATGTCTCTCGTTATGTTTCTTTTCTTGAACGTCTACCTTACTTTCAGATTCCTCCTCTCAACGCCCCAATTTCTAAAGAGGATTTGGTTCATATTGATCTGTTTCCTTCCGAGGTCTCGTCTGATTAGTATATCTCCACAGTTTCTCCTGAGCTTGTTCCATCTTCTCCTCCTGCTTCACCTCTAGCTGTTACTCCTCCTTCGGTTTATTCTTTTCCTCCATTGTTAGTTTATTCTCGTTGCAAGGCTCCTCTTCCAAATGTTGTCTCTACCCCTGCTGTTGATCCTCTTGCCTCTGCCGGCTCTGATCCTGGTGCACACCGATATCTTACTTAAGTACGTCATCCTCCAAACAGGTTGGGTTGGTCTAATACATATTTTTCTGCTTCCTGTCGTACTTTTTTGTTTTCTATTCACTCTTTTTCAGAACCTCAGTCTTGCACGGAGACTTGTCAGGATCCTCATTAGGTTTAAGCTATGAATGATGAGTTGTCTGCTTTACAGAAAACCAATACTTGGGAGTTGGTTCCTTTGCCTGCTGGTAAGAATCTGGTTGGTTGCAAATGGGTTTATAAAGTCAAGACTCATTTTAATTATTCTCTTGAGCGCTACAAAGCTCGTCTGGTTGCCAAAGGTTTCTCACAGGAGTATGGTATTGATTATGAGGAGACTTTTGCTCCTGTTATCAAGGTAACTACTGTCCGTACTTTGATCCTCGTCGCTACTGTTCATTCTTGGCCTCTTTATTAGATGAATGTTAATAATGCTTTTCTTAATGGCCATCTCACTGAGGAGGTTTACATGTGTCTTTCCCCTGGCCTTCACCATTCCTTTGGACAGGTTTGTCACCTTTGGCGTGCTTTGTATGGTCTGAAGCAGTCTCCTTATGCTTGGTATGATCGCTTTCAGACTGCTGTTACTGAGCTTGGGTTTTATCCTTATGCCCAGGACTCTACTTTATTTCTTCTCCACACCTCTGTTAGATTTGTTACGTTATTACTGTATGTGGATGATATGATCATCACTGGTTCTGACTCTTCACCAAGACTCACACTACCGCTCGATTTCAATTTCTTCTTAGCAAACTCTCAGTGTTTTCTGCTAAAACATCTTGAGTTTGAGTTTGAGTGGGAGTGTGAGAATATATTGTGTATATGTGGTATTGTGTATATTAGGAATTAGACATGTATTAGGAAAGATTGTTGTATTTCCTTTTTTAGTCACAAATTTAGGGCTATATAAACTGATGGACTCTTTGTAAACAAATACAATTTGGAATATACAGAAATATTCAGAAACTTGCAGTTCAAACTTGGTTTGGTCTTCTCATTACTGTAAAGTTTATCTTACTTAAACATATAAAAATAAAAATCACTTAACTATGAGGGACAATCTATAATGTAATGGAAAACTTTAGAGAATGGAATAACATGGCATTGGTGTTTTTGTAGATAAAATACATGTGGATGATTTTTAGGTTTATAGTGCAACGGAAAACTTTAGAGAATGGAATAACATGACATTCGTATTTTTTAAGATAAAATACATGTAGATGATTTTTAGGTTTTGAAATGATAAGCTCGTAACTCAATACATTATTATGTATATATTTTGTTAAAAAAACATGTCGAAAGTACACATTTCTAATGAAACTAGCAGTATATATTTTGTTAAAAAAACAGGTTGAAAGTACACATTTCTAATGAAACTAGCAGTTTAAAAAATAAAAGTAAAAATTGTCCAATTAAAAAATCATGTTGAAAGTTTTACTCACCTGCATCATTTTTAGCAAAAAAGTTAGGGTCCTAAAATTTGGAACTCAGAATTACCCATAAATAGGTATGTGTGGTGGGGATTTGGGGTGTCTGTGTGTAGACACTTCATTTTTGACCGCCCTTAAGACTTGGGCGTAACTGATAGTTTACTTGGTGATGAAAGATGTACAGGGCAAATGTTCGATTTCTTCGGTAAGAGGGGAGTCAAATCCTAACCTCACACCCCATTTTGGACCAAAGCTATTTTGGATGGTTTTTAGACCTTAAAACCCTCTTTTTCAAAATATTTTTGAAATAAAGTTCCTACGATGTTCTGAGGCTCGCATTTTGTTAAATGTTGCGCTTTTCGATAAACCGAGCAAGGACAAAGTGGAAATGAATGAAAGAGAGATGAAATCTTTGAAAAATATTTCAAAACACCTTGTTTAGGGGTTTGGAGTTGAAGAAAAGAGGAGTGGAGGGAAGAAACCTAGTTGAGGAAGAAGTTGGCCATGAATCACTAAGAGAGAGTCGAGCAGTCCTCGCTAAATCAAGCCTATCTGTCTATACACTTGGATTTAAGCTATGAGGCCACCACCATTGGAAAGAAGACTTATGGGGATTCATTTTACACTCAAGAATCTCCTAAAGCCGAGTCGGGATAGGGGAGATATGATTGGTTGAAGTTGGGCATCATTCCGGTTGAGCTGAAACTAAGTAGTCTTCACTAAAAGAGGCATAACTTTTTTCACACTTGGAATTTTGATTCAAGGCTGCCACCATTGGAAATATTACTTCCAAGGCTTCAATTTGGACACAAGAATGACCTGCAAAGGAGTCCAGATGAAGGAGTCATACCCATTTGAAGTTGGGTTTGAAAAGAAGATTTTTGTGGCCGATCGGCCAAAAACAGTAGCAGATCGACCATCACAAGTAGCAGATCGGCACTAAAGATGGCCGATCGGCCAAGAGTGACCCAAATTCATTTTTTTTGAAGATATTTCTCCTCCAGCTGTTTCCAGCAAGCTCCAGCTGTCCCAACTCAGATATTTTCGACCAAAAGCTCTTGAATTGCTATTTATGAACCTATATCTCCCATTTTTGCAAGGACAGAACTTCTTAAGCAAGTTTTGAGAGCTTCTCTCACTAAAACTCCCTCTCTCTCTACAATTTTCAGAGCTTGATCTCTGCCTCTCTCTCTAATGCATCTCCCTCTTGCCTTTTGTACATGCAAGTAGAGAAATACCTCTCTTTTGCCTAGACATCCTTGATGAAAGTGGTCCATCTATGGGTTAAGGTTGCTTGAAGCTTACTTGGAGCCTTGTTTAAGCTCTAAAAGGAGGATTAAAGCTTGGTTTAGTGCCTCTTTTGTGCCTAGGGTGTGCTTTGCTTCAAAGGTATACAACTTACCCCATTTAAGCTTGTCTTGCACTATTGTTTTGCCATCTTTCTACACTATTTTTGGGGTGGTTTTGAACTGAGAAAATATCTATTTTTTAGTCCTAAAAATGATGGTTTAAGCCTTGTTTGGCTAGGGGGTTGTCTCTCCCTTTTGTTCCTTAGCTTGTATAGCTTTTGAGCTATCTTCCAAGGCCTTTCAAAACAAATTTTTGTGCCCTTTTAACCACTGAAATCCAGTGGATTTTCAGTGGTAAAAATCTTATTTTGAGGTCCCAAATAGGAGGGGGTTGTCCCCCTCCTCTTCTCTCCATGCCATGCCTTGTTAGCACTATAAAGTAGCATCTTTTTGTGGCTTATGTTAGCTCTTTTTAAGCATGATTTTGTGACTTTTAGGACATGATATAACTCTGTTTTGGGCTGGTTTGATCACCTCTTGCATGCTTCATGTACTTGTAGTGCAAATCTTGCTTACTAGCCTTGTATGCATGATGTTTTGGCTCATTATTCTAGCATATTTGGCTATGCTCCAGCATGATTTTATTCATATTTTGGGCTGTTTTAGGACTGTTTTGGGCTACCATGGTCATATGACTCATGTTTTGTATAGCTATAGTGCAAATGCCTTGACTAGTCTTGAGTTTTGAAGCCCCTACCATGCTATACTTGTGATGTTTGCATGCCTTGGCATAATTTGGAATGATATTTCAGAGCATATAATGTTGTTACACTTCCATATTTTTCACTCTTTAAGTGCTCTTTAGAGTTGTACCTTTATGCCTTATTTGTGAGCCATTGCATGAGTCTCATTTTCTTGCCTTTCTAGCCATCATCTCAATCCATTTTGGCTATTGTTTTGGCCTGCATAAGGTCTGTTCGGGGCTGGTTTGGCCATTTGAGCATTGTCTTGCGTGCCTCTAGTGTAATACACTTCACTAGCTTTGATGCTTAAGCCTTGCAACATGCATCACATGAGTTGTTTGCATGATTTTAAGTCATTTAGCATGACATTTTAGTGCTGGAACATATGCCATTGTACTCCACGTTTCATCCTTTCAATGCCTTTGGAGAGTTGTGTCTTGTGCCTTAATCTTGCATTAACATGTATGCATGCTTGGCTAGTCCTTGGAGTCTCCATTTCAGCATGTTTTGCCACTGTTTTGGGTATGATGTAACTCTGTTTTGAGTTGGTTTTGATGTTTGAGCATTGTGATGCATGCTTATAGTGTTATCTTCTTCACTAGCCTTGGTGTTCTTGGCCCCTTAACATGTTGTGTATGAATGTTTGCATGATAGAGTCTTGCATACCATCTTAACATGTCAAGATTAGCATGAGTGTTTTGCATGTCATGTTGTATGTGTGCATTGCATTGTGTTCAACACGGTGTTGTGTTTGAACACAAGGTGAATTAGCTCATTTCATACTTGAAGTGATGAAATGAGCCAATCCCCCTTTGTCTCCATTGCCTTTGATTATCCATGATAAGGTGATGGTCCAAATGTCTTGTTTGTCATGCATTTATTGAGTTTGTGCAAGCTTGACTCTTTGGCCATCATGCATCGAGATGCGTGATTGATGGCTCGAGAGTCGAGCACTACACTCCTTTGAGCTTTAGACATGATAAGGAGTGTGGTTGCACACACATTTTCTTGCAAATACATTGCCATGCCTTTGTTAGTGTTCTGTTGCAGCAAAAGGAGAAGTTTGCAGGAAGAAGTGGCCGATCGGCTATAAAGTGTGCCGACCGGCTATCAAAATTGGCCGATAGCCTTAAAATTTGGCCGATGACTATTACACATGGCCGATGGCCATTCCTCTTGGCCGAGCATCTCTCAGTTTGTTCCTAAGGTGGGTCAGAAGCACTATGGAAGTTGGCATAATTTTCAGAGATACAGAAGAGTGCAAACAGAAGCAACACGAGGCACGGCAGTGGATTTCCGAGCGAAGCCGACCGAGCATGCATGCATCTCTCGTCATGAGGCCATTTCAGTGCTTTTGATAACTTAGAATAGTTATTTGTTTCGATTTGGTTGTGTAACAATTAATTAGCTTGTTAGTTAGTTAATTTTGGTTTGTAATTAATTAGCTTAGCGTAGCTAGTTAGTTGATTTATTCGAACCCTCCGTCGAGAGGGCGAATTTTGTAATAAATGTGCATGTGTGTGATGCATCTCTTCCCACCCCCATTTCTTTCTCCTTTTTATTTAACCACTTTCGATGGTTAGTTTAGGGTCATATTTCAATTAGCATCCTTATGCTATACATGCGTGCACCCATTCATCTGTATTGCATGCATCGGGCTCGGCGCATCATACTAACTGCATTGTATTTCAATTCCAATTTGAATACATGTATGAATTGTCACATCCATATGCCATCCTACGTAGCCGAGCCTATCTCAGTCGCATTTTGCCTGTGTTGCATTAGCCATCTTAACATAGCTAGGATCATGCATGATTACTAACTAGCTTCTGTCTTGGTTCGAAGTACTCGGCGAGTGTTTATGCTTTAGCATCCTTGCATGTGTGTGAGTGACTGCCATGATAGCATGCTTGCCATGAGGCTATTTCCTTATGTGATATAACTGTTTGAATGCCTGTGGGTGGAGGTTTGATTTCCTGAATTGGAACAACTGAATGATTGTGAGTCTTTAAGCCCACTCGAAGTGGCAAAATCATGTTTTCTAAGCCCACTTGAGGGTGGCAAATCCACGTCTTAGCTTACTTGCGAGTAGCATCTTCAAACCATTTTCGAAAACAAACATGAGTTGTTTTGTTCCAATCTGCGTGATTGAGTCTATACTTGTATGCTATGCACATCACATAGTAAGCTAGCTAATAAAACTAGAATAAGAACGCATGTGTTTTCAAAAACAACATATCATGTTAGTAGAGGCAGATCCTTTGATCGGGCGAGCGGGGGTGCTCATTGCATGACCTTCCCCTCTCGTACCCAAGTTCCCGAGCCGAGGCAACTTTGGTGATTACAGACACGTGGCCTTAGGCACGAGTCAGGGTTTCCTAAATTTCTAAAAATAAAATATTTAGGTGGCGACTCTGTATCTGGCAAAGCAGTCCATGTTTGGCATTTCTTTATTAAAAATCAGTTTTCCAAAACGATTTTCCGGATATGGACTCTTTGGTGATTTATCGGTCTTGCATTGCACTTTGCAAGATTAGATTCAGAACCGTGACATTGAGTTCGAACTGTAGTAGCTTAAGAACAACGATTTCGCGTCCTCGCGCGCAGAGCGGAGTTCCGGGCGGTCTACACTGTGCCCTAAACACAATAGTAGGAGGCACTGCTATGCTATTTTATGGCCTCATTTCGGGATTCATTTTGATAATTTGAACCGTTCACATTTTAGAGTACATCGAGTAGAACATACCTGCAAACAATCAAGTTAATCGGATATCGTTAACCCTTTCATCCAATCACATTTGTATCTACAAAAATAAATAATATTGTCATTTAGAGTATAAAAATGACTACAAATGTGAGTGGATGAAAGGGTTAATGATATCCAATTAAGTTGATTTTGTATAGGTATATTCTACTCGATGTACTCTAAAATGTGAACGGTTCATATCATCAAGACAGACTCCGAAATAAGCCCATAGGGCAGCACAACAGCACCCGAGATCCGTGTGGTGGAGAATGAATTGATGAAGTATGGGGTCTACATATGAAATGAATCTGAGCCAATAATGTGAAATTCTGAGTAATTTTTAGATTTTTATGTTTGGGTTCGTAGCATTACTATATTTTAAAACAATAAGTGGAGTGGTTGAATAGAGAATTTTACAAATAGTTTAAAATTGACTTATTTATCTTTTGAATTCATTTTAAATAAATTTTAATTGAGTCAATCACGAGTTGAATTTGAATAGTTTGAATTTTTTATAATGCATAGAATTAAGGTCATAGCTTCTTTCCAATCCGAAATCGGACTGAACGGTGCTATTGGGTTGTGGTGGGCCCAAATAATCCAAATTGTTCAATGTATAGAGCTTGTCGATTACATCATTCCTACAAAAAATCACGTTGATCGGATTTCGATACCTATTTGATTAGTTTGCATTTGTTTCAACAATAATTATATTTTTAAAAATAAATTGCAGACACAAATATATACTGATCAAGTGGCTATAGATATTTGATTAATGCGATTTTTTTCATATTTATTGTCACAGCCCGAATATCCAAGGTTTGGCCCACATGAACAAACCCATAATCGATAAATAAAAACGACGATAAGAAATAATAAAATAATATCTCTCATGCGAATGAACACAATAATGTCATACAGCAAGTGCGTTTTTCCAATTTCATACATCCTAGATACACCAATTAATTGGAATGGATGCTTTTTAAATAAAACATACAAGGATGTTACATCATATACAAAGGATGTAACCTTTACAGGAATGGCACACGGCCTAATAAATTAATCAAATGGCCCAAGGCCTACAGATAAGGGAGCACTCATACTCAGCTCCAATACATCCACTGTTTCATTCCATAGTCGTGCATGCAACACACCTGAAAAATATTTTCAGCCATGTAGGGTGAGCATAAAGCCAGTAGAGAATATTTCAAAAATTAAATATGTTCCACTAGCATAAATGATCATGAATGTTATACATATATACAATATGCTCCAATGCTTTTTCAAAATCTATTTGATTTCTCAACAAAAATCATTTATTTCCAATCATCCAAACCTTTCCATTTATTCAAAACATTATTTCTGAAATCAAAACATTTGTTTGATAAAACTCATTTCCAAAACAAGTTCGTAAATCACAATATCAATTAGCAAATACATTATTTATTTCCAAATCAAGAATCATTATTCTTTAAAAAAAAAACAGAAGGACATGGCGGCAAATATAGACACTGGAATCTCTAGGCAAGTGTATCAAACTATCGTTTCACAGATATTTTGTCCCCAGGAAATCGGAAATCGACACCCATGTAAACGTAGGCTATACAAGCACTACTATTTTCATTTTACAGATATTTCGTCCGCAGAATCGGCATCCATGTATACATGCGGATTTTTAGACTTTCACCATGGACACACATGCCAACTTAATTTAAACATAACCATACCCCTTACCCAGATTTCACCCGCTATTTACCCGGTTAAACAAAACAATATAAATGTTTTCAATACAATCTTTCCAAAACACTTGATTTTGAGTTCAAAATCCATGACATGCATAATGATATATATGATTTCATAAATATTCCAGTTTACCTAGTCCACATGTAATTTCTAATACACGACAATGCTATTCTCTACCGATAGCCAAAACAGTTATCTTTAATGCAATAATTAAAAGATAACAAATGAATATACAATTTAGTACTGGAAATAATCCATATTCCACATTTCAAAGAAAACTCCCAAAATCTAATACAATTTTCCAACCAATTTCTTTATGTGGAGAAGTGGTTTAGAAATACTCTTCTGATCCTGGGGGACGCTCGTGATCCTCAGCTAGTCACCTGAAAAGGAATAAACACTCCGGTCGGGGGTGCCGGAATTAGCACTCCGACGGACAAGTTAGTCTATGCACTCAAGATTACTTGTATTCTAAGTTAAGCATAGCAGTTCTCACTCACCTTTTCTTTGACTGTCGTTCCTTTATTTGTACTCGTTTCCAGGGCCTCGGGGCCTGGTCCACTTTTCGCTCACAATCTGCTTACTTATTCGGCCCCATAGTTCAATAGTTACTCGGCCTATTTATTATACTCGGCCTCTTAATTGTGCAGGTTAGAGCCGAGTAACGTCTTCCTTCCGGAAGCGTACGCTTTCGATTCTGCTCAAAATTCGGCTCCCACAATTGCCCCCCAAACTCCCCGTTGACGGCAGTTAATTGGTGTGTTTGGTTTCGAATTTGAGAAGTCAAGAGAAATATAAATTAGGTGGCCTCACCTATCCCAATGTGAATGTCAGAATACACACGCCTTTCAGTCATCATTATTCGTTCCCGCCTCATTCGTGCATCTTTTGCATTTATTGCGATTTGAAGCGCCAGTCTCTTCGAATGCATACTTTTTGAATATTAGAACCTCCTGGATTGCTAACCGGCTTCACTCCTCTAACCCGCGTCTTCTGCAACTTCTTTGCCTCTCGTAATTTTTCTTATCTTCTCGTTGTAATCCTATTTTTCGTGTTCATTTTTGATTTAGAATACCCGAATCCTTACTAAAATGGTTAAGCATTTGAAAGACCTCCTTTCCGAGGGTTGTATTTTTGGGTTTCAGAAACATTTTTCTATCCCTGAAGATGTCCATATATCTTTAGTGACAGACAATACCCTTGATATGGAGAGGGAGGACCAAAATACCATCGTTTTCCTCTCCTATCCATTGCGGAGGGCGGGGTTCTCTTTTCCTTACACCCATTTCTTAGGGCCGTCCTCCGCTATTGGGCCTGATTCCTTCCCAACCCAATGTGAATTTCTTTCGAATCATAATGGGAATCATAGAACTGAACCGGCGCCTTAGGATCAACCTTGGTATTCCGGCGATTCAGCACTGCTACGCTTTAGCCAAATCCTCCGGTCGACTCGGGCGCTACTTTCTCAGGGCTAAGGACACCGACCATCATTTGATAACCATGCTTGCCAGTTCTGGAAAACGAGTTGACGATGTAATGGTCAATGTCCGAGGCAACTGGGAATTTGGCGAGGGCGAAGATCGCCTAGACCCTGTTCCCAGAAACAGGGTTGAACCAGGTTGCCGTGTAACTCCTTGTGTTTATTCATCTTGCTTTTATTCGGCTTTTTTTTCAAGTCTAATCATTTGTTTTTGCAGGCAATAAGTTGAAGAAGATTTTGACCTCGGCTGACAACGAAGTCCTTGCGGAAATTAAGACCTCACTTAAGTATTTTGGCCGTCCAAACGTACAGAAGCAAGGGAGATCCGCCCATATTCTCTTGCGGTACGAGCCTACTTACACTACGTTCTCGGCCGCGAACGATATTCCGATCCCATCCGGCGAACAACACCTTATGGCCCTTATCTTCCCCAGCTTTAAGACCCTTAGGCAAATTGGTTTCAAAGCTTCTGATTCGGAACAAGACTTAGAATCGGTGGTCGAGGAAATTGTCGAATCCACGAAAGAGTTTGCTACAGAGGTCGAAGAGGTCGACGAGGCTCTAAACTTGGCGTTTGAGGCGGTCGGTCTTAACCAACCTAACTCACCGTCCACTTCAGGTCGGGCGGAATTTTCCTTCAGAGATATTTTTACAAATTTGGAAGACCTACCTGGCGATTTTTCTGAAGGTATGATTGGGGAAAATCTCACGCAGATGGTGCGAAAGAGAAACGCCGAACGAATGGCCGCCCGGAAAAAAGCCAAGGCCGCCCGTTCTGTACCTGATCCCAAAAAAAGCCGAGAAGAAACGACTCAAGTTGTTGTGACCGAGACAGGGAAGGAAGCTGAACAGCAGATTATAAAAGAACAGCTGATTCCAGAAGAGCGGGGCGAAAAACGTACCGTTGAAGGAGCGGTCGGCTCGGGGGAGAGCCTTGCTAACAAAAGGCCTCGCTTAGAGGAGTCGGACGTGGTTGTTCCTTTCGTTGTTCAACCAAGGATCAAAAACACGCCGATTTCCTCTGAGGCGTCCGCCATGAAGGATCCAGCTATAGCGTTGAGCTTGGCCACCTCAGTCTCGCTGTTGACTGACAAGGACACCTTTCGATCAGAGCCGGATTTGGTAGCTATTGCGTTAGCTGCCCAGTCGGCCCTTCTGGTATGATTTGATATTTTTCTCGTTTGGTTCGGTTTGCATACAATATTTCTTGGTATGTGATGCTCCCGACTATTTGTTTTGCAGACGGTTGGAAGGATAGCCGAAGTAGGCCACCGCCAGCATGATGCCATTGAAAGAATTGGCCGTTTGAAGTTTGAAGCTGAAGGTGAGAGGAGCAGGGCCGAGTTTGAGGCGATGAGAGCCGCAATGGAAAGTGCTCGAGCCAAAGCTAAGAAAGAGAGGGCTCGGACTGCTGACCAGCTCGGATCCGATGCCGAGGATAAGGTGAACGCGAGCGAGGAATCGCTCAATTTAGCCAAGGAGGCGCTTGCCAAGGCGGAGGCCGAGTTAGAAGAGTTGAAGAAGGCCAAGGAAAAGGCCGACTCTGAGGCTTCTACGACGTTTGAGGCTGGAAGGAGCGCCGCCTTTAAGGAATACGTAGATGAAGTCCCCAAATTTGAGAATCAGGGATTCAAACATGGATGGCTCAAAGCCCTTGTTGCCGCTGGAGTTACATTGGCCTTGCCAATTCCATACGAGCAAGTGAACGTTGAGCCACTTAAGTTTGATCCCGAGGATTGATTTGGGAGACACTCTAGTTTTATTAAGTATTTTCAATTTCGATGTACGCTTTTGTTTAGTGGATTTTTGTTAGTTCAAGGTAATTTTCATGTATAAATTAGCTACTATCTGCATCCAATTTATTAATGAAAATTTCCTTTTCATTTTACTATTACTTGTACGCAGTTTTTGATATTAATGAAGAGTTTTGCCTTTCACTGCTTTAGGTAAAATGATTATTGTCTGTTGTGCTTTCTAACTATCGATCCGATAAGAAGTAGGATCATAAGATGAGTAGATTGAATATCCCATTGCATAGCTACCGATTGGATAACAATGTAATCTTGGCAATTACATTAACCTTAATTTATTCGAACAAGTAAATCGGATTAGTTCATGGGTGTTGTACTAGTAAATCGATTCATGGAGCGGCTGGGGCATACATGCCGAATAGATTGATGAATCTGCCTTTGCCCCAGCTGGTTCATGAACATAAGATACCGAATATCAAGAGCTTATGAAGTACTGATGAATCAATTCATGAAGGGGATGGGGCACTCAAGCCGAATAGATTGATAAATCTAACCTTGCCCCAGCCAATGTATGAACTCTTGGTGCCGAATAGGACTAGTTCCTGGGTATTGTACTAGTAAATCAATTCATGAAGCGGCTGGGGCACTCATGCCGAATAGATTGATGAATCTGCCCTTGCCCCAACTGGTTCATGAACATAAGATACCGAATATCAAGAGCTTATGAAGTACTGATGAATCGATTCATGAAGGGGCTGGGGCACTCAAGCCGAATAGATTGATGAATCTGACCTTGCCCCGGCCAATGTATGAACTCTTGGTGTCGAATAGGACTAGTTCCTGGGTATTGTACTAGTAAATCGATTCATGGAGCGGCTGGGTCACTCATGCTGAATAGATTGATGAATCTGCCCTTGCCCCAGCTGGTTCATGAATATAAGCTACCGAATATCAAGAGCTTGATAGGGCAATTGGGGCATTTGACCGAATCGGCGCCGGGCTGTTCAGGTTTTGGTATTAATGAAATGCTGCCTCGTAGATATTGCCCTCGTAGGGAATAAATGAGCGAGTACGTTGTGAACGAAGGGCCTATTTATATGCTCAATTAGCAACTCAGTCCAACTCTTTGTGGAAAGTTAAACAAGTGCGAATGTCAAATAGACTTTTCTTCAACAGCAAGAGAGAAGCGCGGACACTAGCTGAGCTGGGAGGAACTATGAGTCGAACTGGTGAACCGTCGCGCACGGGAAGTAGGACTTCGAGGGATCGGGAGATACACCAATCTCCTCATCGTCGAAGTAGATCGCCCAAGAGGGATAAGCAGCCTCAGGGTAGAGCTCCTCAACCTAGTTCTGGAAGGGAGTCCAACACGACTCCGCGCCCATTGAGTTTTGCGGTCTTCGTGGGGAATAAACCAACGACAGAGGCAGACTCGATCGTTCGAGATCCAAATGTGGCAATCAAGTTCACCCGATAGATTTTTCTATCCGAAGTCCAGCAGTCGATGGTAAGTCGGCAGGACTTCGAAGTGTTTCACGAAGGCGTTCATGGGGTGGTGAAGAGGCTGTACACAGCTTATGAAATCGGCATGCATCTTTCCGCCGCTCGGCGTGATATAGAGCAAAGAGATGAACGCATTCGGAAGTTAGAAACTCATGTGGAGAAGGCCGAGCGCGAGCTAAGGAAAATCAAATTTGCCGAGCCTCAATCAGCTAGTCAACCCAATCCGGTTGTTAAAGAGAGGGTGACTCAATGGTTGATTAGTGATGCTATTGCCGATCGAAACACGGTTAGCATGTTCGCGATTGAGACTGCGAGGGGCGCGGCCTATCAAAAAGGTTTCCAGGACGGCCGAAAGGTCGGTATTCAGAAGACCAAGGAGAAATTCACCGAAGAGGTTTGCCGATGTGAAAGTCGTGGCTTTAAGCACGGTTGGATCAAGGCATCTCAAGCCGCGGAAGCTCTCCAAACGTCGGGCATTGATTCGGCATTGCCACTCTACCAACGTAATCATTTTTCGTTTTCTGCCTTTGAAGTCGAGAAGAGTGAGGATGAGGGCGACGTCGTATAAAAATACTATGTAATTATGTAATTATTGCCTGATTGAATAAAACGTCCTATTTTAAATGTTTCATTGTAATTTGCATTCGGCACACACGTGTTTGCATGTTTTGTGTTTCATTGTATAAACATTGACCGGCCCGAGTCAACTAGGCATTTAATTCCGAACGGTTATATGCTGGCTTGTCATGAGCATTCTTCATTAAATATATATTTGGCATACGTGTCACGCACGGTCAATGTGCCGATGAGGCTCTGAATTCGGAAGCTTTTATCGGCCCAAAGGCATCATGCGTCGATGAGGTTCCGAATTCAGAGGCTTAATCGGCCCAAAGGTGTCATGCACCAGAGGGGCTCCAAATCCGGAGACTGTCAGCCCATCTATAATTGTCGTTTAGATAATTAGGCCATTATCAATTGGCGTCCGTCTTTTGGAGTTCAGTGTTAATGAAATCGCCTCGGGGTCGTTGCAAGGATTAGAAATAAATCGCCTCGGACTCTTTGCACCAGTAACTTCACTTACTGTGTTCAGACTCGATTTAAAACAATTTTGTTGCGTGGTGTTAGATAAGTGTGAATGTCAAATGGAGTTTTCTTCAACAGCAGAGGAGAAGCTTGAACTTTAGCTGAGCTTGATACTGCAATGAATTGCAGCAGAGAACCCACCCATGCGAGAGGTAGGGCGTTCAAAGCACGGGAAAAACGTTAGCCTCCAAGTCGTCAAAGCAGATCACCCCGAAGGGAGAAACAGCAACGGGAAAGTTCTCCGCAACCGCGACCGGGAAATGAGGTCGATATAGCGCCACCACCGTTGAGTTTTACTATTTTCGTGGGGAATTCCTTTCTTGTCTTGGATCTTGGCCTTGACGTTGTCTATGGTGTCAGAGCTCTCCACCTCGAGGGTGATTATCTCGCCGATGTGAACATCGTGGATTCAAGCGCGGTCAGATCAAAGCATTTCAAGCTGCGGATGCTCTCCGCGCAGCGGGCATTGATTCGGCACTGCCACTGTACCAACGCGATCACTTCCCCTTTTTCGCCTTCGAAGTTGAGAAGGGTGAGGATGAAGGTGACGCCGTATGAAAATAGATATTGTAATGCTCGAACGCAGATTGCGTTTTTGTAATTACTATTTAATCAAATAAAATGTTTTATTTTAAATGTTTGTATCTCATTTTGAATTTTTATATGCTTAATTAAGCATCTTATTTCGAATGTTGGCCCGTTTTGTTTTGTTCATGCGGTTGTGCCGGCTCAACTTACATGTCCCTGCTTTGATGTGTAAATGCTTTTTCATTCTGGAGGGCGCTCCGAATTCGGAATATTACTTGGCTCTTGAGCGTCGCCCGGTGGGACACTATTTGGTCAGCCGAATTTAGAGGCTTTATCGGCCAAAGACGTCATGTGCCGATGGGGCTCCGAATCCGGAGTTTATTTGGCCAATCGTGATATCCACGAAGGGGCCTCCGAATCCGAAGGCTATTTAGCCAATCGTGATATCCACGAAGGGCGCTCCGAATCCGAAGACTTTTTCAGCCCAAAGACGTCATGCACCGATGAGGCTCCGAATCCGGAGGCTTTTTCGGGCCAAAGACGTCATGCGCCGATAGGGCTCAGAATCCGGAGACTTTTTGGCCAATCGTGATATCCACGAAGGGCGCTCCGAATCCGGAGGCTTTTATCGGCTCAAAGATGTCATGCGCCGATGGGGCTCCGAATCTGGAGACTTTTTGGCCAATCGTGATATCCACGAAGGGCGCTCCGAATCCGGAGGCTTTTTCGGCCCAAAGACGTCATGCGCCAATACGGCTCCGAATCCGAAGGCTTTTTTCGGCCCAAAGACGTCATGCGCCGATGGGGCTCCGAATCTGGAGACTTTTTGGCCAACCGTGATATCCACGAAGGGCGCTCCGAATCCGGAGGCTTTTTCGGTCCAAAGACGTCATGCGTTGGTGGGGCCTGAATCCGAAGGCCTTTTTCGGCCCAAAGACGTCATGCGCTGATGGGGCTCCGAATCCAGAGACTTTTTGGCCAATCGTGATATCCACGAAGGGCGCTCCGAATACGAAAGTGGTTTAGAAATACTCTTCTGATCCTGGGGAACGCTCGTGATCCTCAGCTAGTCACCTGAAAAGGAATAAACACTCTGGTCGGGGATGCCGGAATTAGCACTCCGACGGACAAGTTAGTCTATGCACTCAAGATTACTTGTATTCTAAGTTAAGCATAGCAGTTCTCACTCAACTTTTCTCAGACTATTGTTCCTTTATTTATACTCATTTCCAGGGCCTCGGGGCCTGGTCCACTTTTCGCTCACAATCTGCTTACTTATTCGGCCCCATAGTTCAATAGTTATTCGGCCTATTTATTATACTCGGCCTCTTAATCGTGCAGGTTAGAGCCGAGTAATGTCTTCTTTCCGGAAGCGTAGGCTTCCGATTCTGCTCAAAATTCGGCTACACTTTATTTTCCAAAACAAATCATTTTCCGAAAATCCATCCAACACCCAAAACAATATCATTTAGGGTTTTTCACAAATTCGGGCTTTTCCACTTTTAGAAACCCACATGCAATTTTATATACTAAAAATAAATTTAATAGCAAAATTATAACCAAACAACCCCCAATTTAAACAAACCCTCAACGCATAAATCATAATTTCAAAACCAACCCACAACTACACAATATATATATATATCAAAATAGACCACAAATATACCACCGAACTCACATCGAGATTAAGAAATATACCATACCTCTTGAAACGAAGAGGAGACAAGCCGAAAAAACTGTCGGTGATGAAAAGATGATCCGCTCAGATTAAAAATGAAACCCTCGCTGAGCTCTACATCTTGGTTTATGGAACTAGGGTCTAAAAACCACTCAAACTAGATGAAACCCATGGGTAAAGAGCTTGGAAGCTTGGCTATGGCAGACAGGAGAGAGAAAGGAGAGAAAATATCTCAAAAAGTGACTTTTTCAGCGCACTAATGATTTATATAGAAGAACCATCGCGACCACAGTCTAAAACCTTACAGGCGCGGACTTGCCAACTCACTAAGTTGCAGGCGCGACCTTTCCTATCGTGGGCGCAACCTGCTAGCATGCTTGGTTGCGAGCGCTACCACTCTTTTGTGGGCGCGACCGCCCTATTCGTGGCCTGACACCGCGGCCCCTTGCGGCCTACACACTCCTCCTCTCAGCCATCCCACCTGAAGGCCACATTTGGTTATGGCCTGGCCGCAACCAACCACGGGCACGACCTCCGCTTCACCAAATAGCGAGTGTGACCGGCTTGACCCAGCAACACTATGTTACTGCCGAACAGCTAGCCCGAAGCCCTCCCACAGTCAAATCTACCCAGAATGGTCCACGTTACTTGGGACCACCCTGTGTCCCACCCAAAAATGAAAATGGGTCAGGTTAAACTGACCTAGCCTACTACAATCTCCCACACTTAGGAAATTTTGTTCCTTAAATTGAAGAAACGCCAAAACCAAAAAGGCCACCCAACCATACTGGAGAACATAACACCAACCGATGCTTAGATCCATTTTGGGATAAGTTCCTGGATTCTAGTCCAATACCTTGCGGTCCCAAAGGCACCCGAACACTAAGAAAAGAGCACGGATGCCTCTTCGACCTACAAAACTCGTTGGGGTCTATGAGACAAGAAACAATAACCATAACAACACCACCACCTAGACTTAAAGATGTCAACCATGCCTCAATCACCAACAATACCCAATACTACCACCGAGTGCTCAACACTCGAATACAGAGGACAAGAAAACCACTCACACACAAAGCTCTTGGTCAATCTCACAAAAGAGAAGCACCAACACACAACACGATCACGGGACAACAAATACAACATAACAACCCCGACAATTCTAAGTTCATTGCAAAATAAACATATAACACATAACTAGCTACTCAGGCTAGATCACAATATAACTTCACAATACAAGATAAAATACAACCCATTCAAGTTTAATAAAAAATTTCTTTCTCTATTTTCCTCAAAACACAAAAGTTGCTCAACCTCATACCACCCATAACCAAAATATATTTTTGACCTTTCAAAACAAAATTGAAAGATTTCAAAAAAACACCATTTTTTGAAAACCATAAGTGTTATTCATAACACAAACTCCCATTATTTTCAAGATTTGTTAGATTGAGCTTTTTATTAAACTGAAGACTTACATTTCTGATTAAAATCAAAACAATTCTAGTTCAAGAAGACCATCCAAGGCCACAACACCAAAAATAAATTTGTTTTTCCTGAAAATCATTTTCTCGGTATTCCTTCGGTGAACCATAATGGCCACCCAACACCCATCACACCCATAGTGATGCCACAACACCAACACAAAATTTCTATGATAATAATCCCTAGAAATCTTCCAAAGTGCCAACAATACAATAAAACACAGAAAATAAATTTCACGACCACCAATCACATAATGGTGTAAAGTGCTTACAAAACCAAAGTTCCCACTTGTAACGCCAATCCGATTACCAAAACTCACACCAACTTTCTGTATGACATAAACCGAGGTGCCGACTCCAAATTTACTACTCACTCCCAAAACATCTCTATACAGAGATAAACACACAACTTGGGATACTCAACAAGAGCACCCATCATCAAGACACTCATATGTTACAATCAACGCGACCAACTATTCAAACAGGCACGTCAAGACTCCATTCAACCCACATAACATCTACTACATAACACGTAACACATAATCGAGCTAAGTCTACAAAGATAGTTAGTTGTTCCAGCGCTCCCTTAGAATTCCTATTAGAAACAACGTCGACCAAGCACATTTCCAATAAGACGTCCAAGTTGGTTAACTAGACCCCAAATAATATCTATGAGTCTCAACACCATGCCCACATAAGATACAACACATAATCACGTTATCACTTAGCACACAACATGCAAATGTTCTCACCGAGCATGATAAACCCATTACGGCTAACCACTTCCCGCCGGGCCTAAGGTTTCCAAACCCAGTTAGGTCTGATACCAAGTTGTCACTCCCCGAATTTACAAGGTCTAGCCCACGTGAATAAAACCATAATTGATAAATAAAAACGACGATAAGATATAATAAAATAACATCTCTCATACGAATGAATACAATAACTGATGCGTCGCTTTACACACCAAGAATAAATACTAAATTGTACCAAATTCCTTAGAATAATAGTAAGCCCATGTATCGATCCACATGGACAAATGTTAAATTAAACTAATTTAATTGTTAAAATTCCTAAATGAATTTTGATCAAAGAGATGATTGTTCATAAACTAATGATAATTAAAATAAATGAAGAGATTAAACTAGCTATTAAAAGTAAAGATAAAGTTATGATTTTGGAAAAAAACCTAGGGTAATGAATTCACCAATAATTACATAAATAAGGTCTTAATTTGAAAATCAATTATGTTACGGTTTGAACTAAATAACACTTCACAACTACAAGTCCAAAGTATTGATCAAGAGAATTATCACGTTCAATGTATAGGCACAAACCATCTCAAGTAGCACGAGTTGTTCGCTCTAAACTAGTGTAGCAATATGACATGTCTCTTGTAGTATGGCTCCCTTGTAGTATGGCTCGTCTCATACCTTGAATATGAAAGCAAAGAAAAACATTACTGGAAAATATTCAACAATCACAGAAAATAGAATACTTGAAAGAAATAATATACCATACAACTTGTTCAAACAATTACATAATCAAAACAAAAAACAAAACCCTATTTACTTGGCTAGGGTTTCATCAAAACCTAGAAATAGAAGAACTAGCCACTCATGGAGGAGTGGGAAGAGGTAGAGGAAGAGAGCACCACCATGGAAGATTTTCTTGAAGCTTAGAATACTTCCCTTCAAACCCTAGCCCCTCCTCTCTTTTGAAATATTTTGGAACCCCTAAGCAGCCTATTTTTCTTCTTTTTATTCTCAACAGAATGAGCTCAAAATTTTGGGCACGTGTTCCTAGGTGAGCCGCTCGAGCACCCACAATTTTCGCTCTAGCGGTGGTGAGCCGCACGTGCAATGAGATGGTAGGCCGAGAATTTTCACTACTTGCACGGAAAATCTGCTTTTGTGCCACTTTTCGCCTGAATTTGCGTGTTACTTGCCAAATCTATACAAACACACAAAACACATCACCTTTGCCAAATAAACAAAATTCAAAGACTATAAATGTAACTTAAACGGCGTCAATGTGGTACCTTTCGGCCTACATCAATAGCGTCATACAGTAAATGCGTTCTTCTGATTTCATACTTCCTAGATACATCTAAGTAGAATGGAAGCTTTTTAAATAAAACATACAAGGATGTTATACAAAATATTGTAGTGCCCGAAGGCTTACATCATATACAAAGGGTGTAACCCTTACAAGAATGGCACATAGCCTAATAAATTAAACAAATGGCCCAAGGCCTATAGATGAGGGAGTGCTCATACTCATCTCTAATATATCCACTATTTCATTCCATAGCCATACACGCAATACACTTGAAAAACATTTTTAGCCATGTAGGGTGAGCATAGAGGCCAATAGAGAATATTTCAAAAACTAAATATGCTCCACTAGCGTAAATGATCATGAATGCTACACATATATACAATATGCTCCAATGTTTTTTCAAAATCCATTTGATTTCTCAACAAAAATCCTTTCTTTCCAATCATCTAAACCTTTCCGTTTATTCAAAATGTTATTTCCAAAATAAAAACATCTGTTTGATAAAACTCATTTCCAAAACAAGTTCATAAATCATAATATCAATTAGCAAATACATTGCTAAACCAAAAGCAAATACGTTGTTAAACATTTCTTATTTCCAAATCATGAATCATTATTCTTTTAAAAAAAAACAGAAGGACATGGCTGTAAATATAGACACTGGAATCTCTAGGCAAGTGTACCGAACTGCCATGTCATGGATATTTCGTCTGCAAGAAACTGGAAATTGGCACCCATGTAAATGTAGGCTATATAAGCACTGTTATTGCCATTTTACGGATATTTCGTTCACGAGATCGACACCCATGTATACATGTGGATTTTTGGACTTTCACCATGGACATACATGCCAACTTAATTTAAACATAACCACACCCTCTACCCAGATTTCACCCGGTATTTATCCCGTTGAACAAAGCAATATAAATGTTTTCAATACATTCTTTTCAAAACACACGGTTTTGAGTTCAGAATCCATGACATGCATCAGATATATATGATTTCATAAATATTATAGTTTACTTAGTCCACATGCAATTTTTAACACACGGCAATACTATCCTTCACCGATAACCAAAACAATTATCTCTAATGCAATAATTAAACGATAACAAATGAATATACAATTCAATACTAGAAATAATCCATATTCCACATTTCAAAGAAAACTCCCAAAATCTTATACAATTTTTGAACCAATTCCTCTATTTTCCAAAACAAACTTTTTCTGAAAATCCATCCAACACCCAAAATGATATCATTTAAGGTTTTTCACAAATTGGGGGTTTTTTTACTTTTAAAAATCCACATGCAATTTTATATACTAAAAATATATTTAATAGCAAAATTATAACCAAACAACTCCCAATTTGAACAAACTCTCAACCCACAAATCATAATTTCAAAACCAACCCATAACTACAAAATCTATATATCAAAATACACCACAATAATTTCAAAACCAACCCATAACTACAAAATCTATATATCAAAATACACCACAAACATACTATCGAACTCACATCGAGTTTAAGAAATAGACCCTACCTCTCGATGGGAAGAGGAGACAAGCCGGAAAAACCACCAGTGACGAAAAGACGATCCACTCAGATTAAAATGAAGCCAAGGTTTCAAAAAGTGGTGTTACGTAACGGTTGCAGTGGTAAGCATTACTTGTTATACCCGTTTTTGTAGTGTGACAGAAATTCATATTTGTAACGGCCATTTCAGTGTTTTGTAATGGCCGTAGCGGTACTGTAATGGCCGTAACGGCCCATTACACACCGTTACAGTATTATGAATAACTTTCTTTTTTCTTTTTTTCTTTTTTTTAAAAAAAATCTTACAAAAAAGGAACGAATACTCAAGGGATCTAAACCTAAAAAAAAAAAAAACCTTGTTTGAAAATTTTTTATTTATAATTTTTATTTTATTATATTAGCATATAAAATAAAAAAATATATAAACAGTGGCTTTATTTACTTTTATAATCATTTCATTTAATATTTAATTGTAAATATTTTTCATTTTCTTACTATAATTTGTTTTCTAAAAAATGTCTTAAAAAAAATGCCGGAAAAACCACCAGTGACGAAAAGACGATCCACTCAGATTAAAATGAAGCCAAGGTTTCAAAAAGTGGTGTTACGTAACGGTTGCGGTGGTAAGCATTACTTGTTATACCCGTTTTTGTAGTGTGACAGAAATTCACATTTGTAACGGCCATTTCAGTGTTTTGTAACGGCCATAGTGGTACTGTAATGGCCGTAACGGCCCATTACACACCATTACAGTATTATGAATAACTTTCTTTTTTCTTTTTTTCTTTTTTTTAAAAAAATCTTACAAAAAAGGAACGAATACTCAAGGGATCTAAACCTAAAGAAAAAACCTTGTATGAAATTTTTTTATTTATAATTTATTTTTTAATTTTTATTTTATTATATTAGCATATAAAATAAAAAAATATATAAACAGTGGCTTTATTTACTTTTATAATCATTTCATTTAATATTTAATTGTAAATATTTTTCATTTTCTTACTATAATTTGTTTTCTAAAAAATGTCTTAAAAAAAATAGCTCAAAAATAATTTTTACTTATGGCACAATTTTTATTTTTATAATCATTTCATCTAATACTTAATTGTAAATGTTTTATTCAGTTAGTTGTAAAGTTGTTAAAAAAAATGTCTTTTAAAAAAAATCATTAGGTCAATTTTTTTATTTATTTTTTATGGCATAGTTATTTATTTATTTATTTATAATAATCTCATTTAAGAATTGTAAATATTTTTAACTTAGGTAGTTCAGGTATTGGTCAAAAACAATTTTATAGACATTTAAAATCAATTATTCTTAAAATCATTAACTATTCAAATAAAATATAAAAAAACTCATGTTATAATGATTTAAAAATATGAAATATATTGGATCATACTTAAAAACTAACAAAAATTGATCAAAATCTTTTTTAAACCCTAATAAATGTGATTTTGAAAAGAAAAAAAAAATTATCACTATATTTCAAATTGTGTGAAAAATTAAAGCAATTCACGACTTTGGTTACCGCAACTGTTACACTATGGCCTTTACACCCCGCAACCGTTACTGTGCCACCGCAACTGTTACGGTGACCACGACTGCTTTCGAAACCTTGAATGAAGCCCTCACTGAACTCTACATCTTGGTATATGGAACTAGGGTCTAGAAACCACTCAAACTAGATGAAACCCATGGTTGAAGAGCTTGGAAGCTCAGCCATGGTAGACGGGAGAGAGAAAATATCTCAAAAAGTGACTTTTTCAGCGCACTGACGACTTATATAGACGAACCATCGTAGCCGCAGTCTAAATCCTTACAGGTGTGGACCTGCTAACTCACCAGGTTGCGGGCGCGACCTTTCCTACCATGAGTGCGACTGGCCAGAATGCTTGGTCGCAGGTGCCACCACTCTTTCACAGGCATGACCGCCCTATTCGTGGTCTGACACCGCAGCCCCTCATGGCCCATGCACTCCTTCCCTCAGCCATTCGACTTGAGTGCCACATTTGGTCGTGGCCAATAGCAGGCGCGACCTCCACTCCACCAGACCGTGGGTGCAACCCACATGGTAGCGAGCGTGACCAACCTAACCAACAACACTAGGTTGCTGCCCAGCAGCCAGCCTGAAGCCCTCTTACAGTCAAATCTACCTAGAATGGTCCACATCACTTGGGACAACCCTGTGTCCCATTCAAAAATGAAAATGGGTCAGGTTAAATTGACTCGACCCACTACAATTATTAAAGCTTGTCATTATCCTTTCAAAATTTCAAACCATAAGAACGTTTACTAGTAATTTGCTTTGATAAATGGACAATTCCTAATGTCAAACTAGAAACAATTTATAAAATCATATTATTTGATTTCAAAAGCAAACATATCATAGAAAGAAAAGAAAAGACAATAACTTTGGAACATAATGATGAAATAATTAAGTTATTTCAAAATATAGATTTTGCACCATACTTTAAAAAATATTAGTATATTCATATAGGGTTGGTTCAAGTGGCCTTTAAACCTTAGGTATGATTCTATCTTTAGGAGATTAACTTCCATACGTAAATCAGCTATGCGAACTAGTTTGGTTGATTGAGGCGATGATTGCATGCGATTCGTTAATTCATTCATGCTGTAATTGTCTACTAGTAGAAATTATTCGATTTTAGCTTTATGTGCTTCAGAATAGCAAACTTCAAGCATTTTAAGTTTCATTTCTAGGTCTTAGATTTTATCTGCTAAATCAATTGAAGATTTTTGATTGTCTGTTAAGACATTAATACTTGGGCCTTCAATATTGAGACCATTCATTTCTACTATTGCTTTCCAATAGTTGTTTTCTAGCATAGAACATTGATTAATATGGGAGTACGCACATTTTGGTTGCTCATCATTTGATGATGATTCAGTATCTGAATATTATTCTGCTAAGTCATTATCACTCTTAGATATTATTTCAGATTTAGATGAATAAAGCATTATTTTATATAATTGCTACTTCAAGCCCTCATCAATGTTAAGTTCTTTTAGTTTCTATTTAGTTCTGCATTTATTAGTATAATGCCCAATTTTGCCACACTTATAGCACTTAAGTGGAGTGAATAATTTCACTTGTAATATTCTTGTCTTGGTGGTTTGGCTGACTGGGTTCAATTATGCTATCATACTGTTTTTGTCCTTAGCCAACGATCTTTTCCTTTTCTTTTCTTTTCCTGTCTTGTTCAATTTTTTCAATAATAATCGAGGTAAGAGAGTCCCAAAAATCTCCAAGGGTGGCTCCCTCCTCTGGATCTTGAAATCTACTGCTAATGCTGAAAATATATTGTCTTCTTCATCCTGGCTAGTTGCAAATTTCATGGAGACATCGTCTCTGGATTCTAAGTTAATAGACTAGAAGAATTGCTCTTTCATAAAATCCATACTCTTAACCATTAATTCAGTTTAAGATATATCAAGGTGTTGTTTCTTGTGTACAAATTGAATTTGGATAAATGGATTTTTTGATGCTGGTAGCAGAGGTGTGTTTTTAGGAGCTAAGTCCCAACAACCCTTGGTATTAGGTTGAATTTGCTGAATTAATTCCGATTGTTTTGGGTCTATACCCTTGGTCCACCATTTATAAAAGAAAACTCTTTTCAAATGGGGAATTTTATTTTGGTAATCACATTTATAATCCCACCTCCAAATCCATGGGATACTGAAATTGACCATAAATGTTACAAAGGATTTGGACATAGAGGTGGAAGTATTGCCTGGTGTGCGTGCATATGCTGCTTGCCACCAATTAAATTCTCATCGGATTGGTCCTGGTAAAAAAATCAAGGGAATGACCTAATTTATCCCACCAAATGTAAAACCGTTTGGTATACCTGTTTGTAGATTGTCTTGGCAAACTTTAAGAAACCAAGAATGATTACAAATTGAATTTTGGTAATATAATGCTTTTGAAAAAGCATCAACATAGTCAAATAACTATATTTCTGGTCATGTTGGCCAATACTGAGAATTCTAGTGGTATGAAAATGAATACCCCATTTGGCAATTGGCATAATATTTTTGATAATAACCTTACTAAACTTAATTGGGGTATTAGTTCTGTTTTCATCAAGAAGATGATGGGTAAATTCTACTACTGCAGTATCTTTGAGAATATTCTTATAGATATACCTATACTCATCAAATTGAGGGGGAAATTGTTGTGTCGTCAAATAACGACTCTTGATTTCCCAAGGATCTGCCATCCATTTGACATTCCCTCCCTTCAACTTTCATCAACTATCCCATTTTCCCCAAACCCTAACCCAATCACCCCTAACCCTAACCCCAATAACAACCATAACAGACCGTGTTAGTAACCTTAGCATTTGACGCACTAGTCGTGTCAGCTTCACTCTCAAATGTCGCTTCCTCATTCTTCTTCTTCTTCTTCTTCTTCGCCACAGTTTGTTCCTCCATTTTCTTTGTCAGCTCCATCATCCATTTCAGCGCCTTTGGACCAAAGGGTGGTGGAATGGCCATTGGAGTTCTTGCTCACCACCTAACCCCTCCTCTTCCACCCACCTCCTTCTTATCTCTCAACCCTCCATCTTTTCTCCACCAGTTTGGCGGCTTGGCTCAAAATGCAGCCAATGCCCTGACTTTGTCACCCGTGCCACCACATCATAGATCGCTGTAACGCCCTCAAAATAACCCATTATATGTACATCAATTTAAATGCCCTATGGGCTTACATCTTTCCAAGCCAACACTTGGACACAAAACATGAGTTCTAACTCAAATACAAATAAAGCTCTAGGCTTGATTATTTAACAAATAAAAACAAATAACTAAAGATAGTCTTCAACATCCAAAAGCCAAATCCTTCCAAGCTAAGTCCTTGGAGGTAGCTTATCACCTGGACCTGAAAAATGATGTTCCCATAAAGGGTGAGCCACAGCCCAGTAGAAAAATACTAAACCAAATATAAGCATTGAATAAAGCAATAGCATTCAATAGATGGTTAACTATGATAATCAATTACATCATTACACAGTCTCTTGCCACTAATGTCTAAGACACGTTTTACTTTCCAACATTATCAATATGGCTCAGAACCTGGCCAAACTTACAACAGTGAACCACATATATAATATTCACATCCTTCCAATGACAACAACAAATGAGACTCAGGCTCAAATCAAAACACTTCATACTTCCAGTTTGATACACATTTTAGTGCTGTATCAATAAAACACTTCTATATAAATAAGCACACATAAAAGTGATGCTAATGGAGTCCATCCCCTATCTCCTCCCAAACAAAATCCGGTTTAGAGGTCCATCCCCTATCTTCCCCTAAACCGTGGAGTACATCCCCTATCTCCTTCCACACAAAACATTGTATGTAGCACATAACATATACAACACACAAATCAATACACATAATGTCTGTATTAATTCAACAGTCAAATTTGATGACTTAATCAATGATTAGTTTCAGTTATCCCTAATCCACATGCAGTGTCTACAACAAGCACGACTATCCTCCACCGATAGCCCAAAACAGTTATTTCTAGACTTGGAAATAAATATACCAACAATTCAATAGGCGAGTGATTTACATTAACCAACTACACCATTTAATCAATAAATTTCCCAATTTCATGAATTTAACCAAATTCCCCAATTCCCTTTAAATTAATTATACAAATTAATTAATTACTACTACTAGGGTTTTTCCCAAAATTTATCAAAGTAACCCCAACATATCAATATACTAAAACTTAGAACAAAACTTATAGAATGGAGTAGGAAATCTCTACCTCGAAGAAAATAACCCAAATGGAGAAGATAGAGATGATGACCCAAACTCCAAAGTGCTCCAAATCCTCTCTTTTTCAGATTAAAAGGAAGCTCTCAACCCACTCTAACTTTTTAATAAAGGCCCAAGGTCAGATACTCACACTTGGTAGATCAATTCTTAGAGAGAAGACAGGTTTAGAGAGAGAAAAAGAGAGAGAGAGTCTCAAGGGGCGGTTTTCTAAAAGTTAAGAAAGAAAAGTAGGTCAAAAAGTGATCCAAAAAGTGAAATCTCGGACTGATGTAGTCGACTCCCCGCTCGAGCGTGAAAATCCCCGCTCGAGCGTCAGACACAGACTCACGCTTGAGCGTGAAAAGAGCCGCTCGAGCGTCGATTGCACACTTCCAGAAGTTTTACAGACGATGGTACCCGCTCGAGCGCCAAACTCTCCGCTCGAGCGGAGGGACTGCAGAGTAAAGTACTGGGAGATGGAAAAACACGCTCGAGCATCAAAACTCCCGCTCGAGCGTATAAGCAACAACGAAGAGCCCGCTCGAGCGTTAAAACTTCCGCTCGAGCATGAAGGCCAAAATCTGGGCATCACCTTTTGGTTTCAAAGTGTAACCAACCTGTTCCAAACCTGCCCATCACAACCTAAGACCCTAATACAAAGAGTAAAGGCTAGAAGTGATGATGATACAAAAACAAGTCCACGGAACCAAGTCCGGAATACAGTACACAGAGGAAGGAAAAACCGGGATCGCTATAATCGCATTCTTGTTTCTTTGACTAGTTTGCCTTTATATATATGTGTGTGTATATATATATATTGTATTTGAATTTGTATAGGTTTTATTGTTTAATTGTATATGTATATAATCCAAGCATGATGCATTTTCAATTTGAGAAAATTTGAAATTGAATAGCAATCTTGGATGGTTTTACCAAGGAGAAAAATCATTCAAATATTTTTTAGATATGAAGTTACAATTACTAGATTGATGAGAAGGGTATTCGTGAAGTGGAAAAACTTACCAACTAACTTGTACACCTGATATAATATAATATAGGGGAAATTAACTAAAAAAAATCCTAGAGTTTGGCTCTTATAACAAATTAAGCTCTGAATTTTAAATTTTATCAATTTAAATTTTAAAGTTTTAATTTGATTTCAATCGAAATCATTTTCCCATTTCCGTTAGTTAAAATCGATGAAAAAAAGTAATATTTTAGTTATTAAACTTAATAAAAACGGTATTTTAGACATTTTATATATTTCTACATTGAGTTTAATGACTAAAATACTCTTTTTATGTTGATCTTACTTAACAAAAACAAGCTAATAATTTAGATTGAAAATAAATCAAAAAATTGAGGTTTAAATTAACAAAATTGAAAATTGTTTATTTTCTTATAAGTCTCAAATCTTGGGATTTTTTTTTTTTTGCCCTTATGATATAATAGAATAGATAGATAGATAATTGGATAAATAGATAGAATAGATGTTTAGGAACTATTCATATGAAAACACTCACACATGCATATATAGTATATATGAAACTATTTATAGTTTCCTTGAGTGTTTGTTTGTATGGACTAGATAAAAGGGGATTGGAATGCAATGGACAGTTTGTCTTGAGATAAATAGTCTATGGGATTATTTCGTTGAGAATGAATTGTATTTGACTGTTAGTCCAACCGTTACTTTTCAAACCAAATGATGAAATCTTTTGGACATGGAGTCCAATTTCATGTCTCAATCCTATGAAACAAACATCTACTCTAATTTTTGTTAAGTATGTGTACAATGAGTGGGATTGTATAAGTGGTATTTGTGTTGTTTGTTGTTTGAAATATATAGGTGAGACATCCTATGCAAGGAACTCAAGGAATGGCATCCATAAGGTCATTTGGTTCGGGCCATCCATCGCGACGAGGTGGAATTGCTGTAGCTCATCATCAGAGACCATCTGTTAGACCACAAACTGCACCAAATAACCACTCCTCTACTTCACAAGTCAGTACTGAGTTTTGAAATTTAAGTTCTTAATTCGTTTTTGTTGTGTACTAAATCCCTAGAACTTCAATGATGATAACAAACTATATGGATTGTTCTATAATTTAATGGGAGGCGCATAATTTAGGGCAAGTATGGGTAGAAAATTATCGCCTAGGACTTTTGAATTGTTGCAGAAATGCCCTGCTAAGTCAATGTTCTTTCTTTTGAAGATTGTGAAGGAAAATATAGTAGCTGTGTAAAAATTGCACAGAGTGTTCAATGTACTTGAAATTTTATGAATTATTAAAGACCCATTTCAATAGTTATCTAGATGAGCTTTGTGCTATTAAATTTAAAGATTAAAGCACAAGATGCTTTGATATAGTTGAAGGGCATATTATAATCTTTTTGGCATTTAACAAAGCTATTAGATGATCTCCATGTGCCCATACTAAAGATTTCTGGTTTCTATTATTAAATCTATTCTATGCAATTATATATGTGTAATTAATCCCCCTTTTTGCAGAATTTCAAGGACATGGCTTGGTAAGAGTTTCAACAATTGGATCTCCAAGACTAATTAAAACATAAGAAAATAATTTAGACTAAGTGAAACATAAGTAAGTGAAGAGAGATTTATGAATAAATGTCTCTAATTTTTATGTATTCATTTATATATATTGGATAAATCACAAATATACTTCTAAGGTTTACTTAAAATATAGATTGCCCCTATAGTTTGAAAAATTACAAATATTCTATTGTCAGAATTTTTTATTTGACAAAATTAACTAAAAAAAATTTCTAACTACTCTTATATACAATAATAAAATTACCTGAATTATTAATTGAAATAAGTTTTTGACATCATTAAAAACTATTAATTGATTAGATGATTTATTAACAAAATAAGCTATTTATTATGAAATTAAAATTTTCAAAGAACATGATATAATTTTCAGAACCACTAGGGAAATTTATATTTTAAGTAAAACTTAGAATATGAATTTATAATTTTTTTGGGGTACATATTCGTTGTTGTCATTGACTTAAATATCGGTGTCATGTATATGACATTTCCTCCATCCCAAAATATTAGTCTCTTATTCCATTTTTTATTGTCTTAAAATATTAGTCAATTTTAAAATATTAGGATTAAAATAACACAAATTTCCTATTTTGTCCTTCTTTCAAATTCATTAACAACTCAAAAAGTACAATTTTGACCATTGATATTTGAAAAAAAGTGTACTATCAAAGGGTAATTTTGAAAAGTTAATATTTTTAGAGAGCTGCTATTAGCACCTACCTAATTTCTTTGAACCTCCCATTTCTTTGAACCCCCACCTTAAACTCTAAATTTTAATAAGATTTCTTTGAACACTCCACTTAATACCAATTTTACCCATATTCATAATATCATCACACTCAAGTGCATACCACCTAATTTTGCACACCCTCTCTTCTTCTTCTCTCAGTAAACAATGAACGATTGAGAACAACAAATGATTGAGAGACGAATCGATTGCTCCTCTCTACTCCTTCTTTCATAAATGATGGTCGCTTTCTCCTTATCACTGTGAATGATGGTATCTCATTCAAAAATTTTGTTAGAAATCTCTTCGACGGTCTCTTTCTTCTTCTCTCAGGTAACTACCAACTCCCCATTACATACATATATATATTTGTTTATTTCGGGCAAAACCCTTGATATAGGGGATTTTAGATGGAAAAACACTTATAAAAACTAGAAATAAGAGAAAAATCCTACAAAATGGAACCGTTCGACATTTTAGTGCCGAAAAAAATGTTTATGTTCAGTGCTATATTATTGAACTAAATGTTTAAGTTCAGCACTGTATCACTGAACAGAACCTTAACAGTCGGCAAACTAGTACCAAACCAAAAATGACCGTAAATATAAGATAAACTTACCCATACAACGCCAACCTCATCAAAGTTGTTGTAATCATCCTCCATTACTTTATAAGTATCAACGAATAGTGAAAACGACCACAAATGTAGAAACTCAGAGTCTGTAATAGGATTGTTTGCAACATTAACTAATTTGGAACACCAAACACATTTGAAATGATTGAACAAAACATTAATTGATTAGGTGGTTTCAAATGTTTTTCATTAAAAAGATGAATACGCGGGTTTAGAATGGTGATAAAGAAAAACACGATTATGGTTTAGATTGGTAAGGAATATGTATAGATGGGGATAGATGTGGGTATACAATATTGTAGATTGTCATTCTAATTGTTTTCATTTGGTGGGTGGGTGTTTCATTAAAAGTTGTTCTTCAATGTAATTTTACTTCAGGGTATAATTATAATAATAAAAAAAGGTGAGAATTGTGGGGTCCAAAGAAATTATGTACGTGCTAATAGCAGCAATCTATTTTTAAAGTGTAATAATTGTACTACAAAAAAATAGAATTCTCCAAAAGAGACTAATATTTTGGAATAGAGGGAATACTTGGGATCTAGGCATTGGGGACACATTTGAGCATACAACTCAGGAGGTTGGGATAATCCATGAGAATATTTGAGCAGCTACAAGTTTTCTATCAAATAAGATCCAAGTTAAATATGAAATTCTTTTTTAAAAAAAACTTAACGTCGAAATTGACGTAAAATTAACATTTTACTCTGTTTAATAGTATAATGTTACTTTATTTCACTTGATTTAGAGAGAGAACTTCGATTTCTGAGGATTCCATTGATAAGCAACTGAATCTCTGTGATAAATAGGGTTTAAACAACAGAGAGAGAGAGAGAGAGAGAGAGAGAGAGAGAGAGTATTTGCGAGTGCATCGGTTCAATTTGAGAGTTGAGATTCTCAGATTTGAAAAAGGAAGCGCGTGAGATAACACGCATTTGAAGACGTTTATAAACGCCTCCTATTCATAAAACGGTGCCGTTTTAATTAAAGAAAAATAAGACGTTTATAAAACGTCGTTAAATATTAGAAACAGTGGCGCTTTAAAAAACGCCGTTAAAAAAACACCACCTAACCCCATATTTCCTGTAGTGGTTCTTTCATTACAAGTGCACAGACAAATCAACAATAATTAACAAACAACAATTCAAATCAACAATAATTAAACAACGAATCAATAATATAACGATTGCGGCGTAGACCCGTTCTTTTCCATGTTCTTAGATCCAAAATTTCATATCTTTAATCATTGTTTATACCCTTTGCATCTTGTTGTTAGTTGAGTTTGGTTGTTGGAAGTTATTGGTTGCATTTGAAACTGGTTGAGAGTTGGTTTTTCAAAGAAGTTGCGGTCCATTTCATTTCTTGTTCACTCGAGCAGTGCTTTGGTTGCTCAAGTGGTCTTTGAGATCTTCCAGTATTTTTGCAAGTTTGTAAAACTTCTGAGAGTAGGGTAATCTTTGCTCGAGCAATCTTTCGCTAGTCTAAACTTCTAGGAGGGGGTCATTATGTGCTCAAGTGGTGTCACTTATTGTGTTTGACGCTCGAGTGGTGGTTTGGTCACTCGAGCGGTCTATGCGTATATCAGATCGGGGGAAAGTCTTTTTTTAGTCACTTTTTCATCTCTATCTCTCTCTAAAACACTTCTAAACCTAATTTCTTCACTCTCTCTCTCTGGTTCTTGCCTAAGTACCTCAAATACATCCAAATCCGTTGATTTCTCCACCATAGTTCCTTGGAGAAAAATGTAGAGCTCATTGAAAGCTTTGTTTCGGAGAAGATTTTGTTTTGGGCTTTGTCAAACTTTTACTCTTGCTCTCTTCCTCTTCTATTTTTGAGGTAGGGTTTTCTTTAACCTTTGTATGATTCTTAGCTTGGTTATTTGTTCTTTAAAAAGGTTTAGTGATTTGGGGACTTTGGGTTTAAATCTTGGGTTTGATTTTGAAATGTAAAATTTTTCAAAAGGAATCTTGAGAAAGGTGGTGGGTGTGTAAATATTGTTGGGTTGTGTTGAAATGTTGAAAATTCCTTCCTTTAAAGTGATCTTTGAAAGTAAAGGATGTTTTATTGGAAAATCATTGATGTTTGATTTATGAAAGAAAGGAAAAGGTGTTGGGTTTGAAAAGATAAGATAAATGTATTTGTTGATAATGAGAGTGGAATTGGATATATATACATATATATATTCGCTCCCATTTTTGAAATTTATGAGATTATATATGTTTTTGGAAAATTGTCTATTGAGTAGAGATATCTATTTTGGGCTATCAGTGGAGGATAGCTTGATTATTGTAGAAATTGCATGAGGATTAGGTTAATTGAAACTAATTACTCATACATCTTGCCTTGAGCATCGTTCCATACTTAAACATTGCAAATGTATTGTTTTGAGAAAAATGGGTGTATATCTTGGTGAATCTGGTTAGGGCTTGTGGTTGTGGTTTATTATGTTAGCTTGTGTATCCTTGGTGAAAGTCTTAAAACCCGCGCGGTTAGGTTCCATTCCTTCCAGTTAGTACCGGTAAAATGGCTTTGGTAGTACTTGTATAGCCTACTAGTAGACATGTACCTAGAGATTCTCAGTATTTTGTATCCACTGCCCTGTTTTCTGATTTAAAAAGTATTATTTTAAGAATTGATATGCATATAATATAAACATTGCATTGTTTTAAAAGAGATAGCATAATGTTTGGTAAATGATATGCACATGCATTCACCTTATGACTTTGTTAAGCTTCATACATTTTGTTCAAGTATCTTAACGCCTTAGCTCACCCTACGTAGAAAATAACTTTCAGGTGCTGATGACATGCCTCCACCAAGGACATAGCTTGGAAGGACTTGAAGCCGAGGGCTTCTTTTGTTTCTTTTTGTGTAATTATTTTATGCAAGGCTTGGACTTTTTATGTATTGAGTTTAACTCACTTTTGTTGTACCCAAGCAATGACTTGGAAAGAGTAGCCATTAGGGCATAAACTTATTTGTATTTCCTTTTATTACCATTCATTTACACATGTTAAATGCTACAGATTCAGGATCTAGGATTTATGAATGTATATATGCACATGTCATCTTTTGTACGCTGAAATAGAATCAATGAAAGGTTAATATCATGTAAATTTCTGTTTTTCCATTGATTATTATGAGATACATTATTGTTATTATTTTGGGGTGTTATAACTTAGTATCAAAATAATTGGGCTTAAATAATTTGGGATCGTGAGATGTGGTTTTTAACGCAATGGGTTTATTATCTCGCTAGATAATATGAAAAGTAGACCTGGTATGCTATGAGATAACATGTTTACATGATTAGATGAGTATGGGATTTGCTTTCTAAGATATTGATTGGGTCTACGAGCATCTAGAAGTCCTATTAGAAGAGCACTTGATCACTACTTATTTTAATTGGAACTCTGGCAATGTCGCGAAACAATTATTATCTAGAAATGAAGTTTGTTCGTAATTATGTGACTCGGTGCTTATGTGGAATGAATTAATTGTTGTCTGTTGTATTAAGATGTGAGTGAACTAGTTTCGACACATTTATAAATGTGCTAAACTATTGTGTTACCTTCATTAGAATGTCAGGATGAGGACGTGGTGGTGGTAGACGTGATAGGCCTAGGCGGCAGGAGGTGCCGATATCGGTTGAAATTTTGGTGCATGAAGAGGGGGTTGGTCAGGCCAACGTGATCAAGCCAGCAGGTCAACAAGCCATAGACACCTTAGTCCACAAAATGACAGTAGCATTGTTGGAATCCATGGGCATTCTCAGGGCTAAGAATCAAGTCCAGGCCCATGTTGCAGAAATAGGGCCATATTTTCTGAAGAGGGAGTTTTTTCAGTCGAATTCGGACGAGTTTGTTAGGGATCCGAAAGAGCCACTGAAAGCCGACAAGTGGTTTGAATATATGGTGAAAACGTTCGAGATACTTGGCATTGGGGACGATGAGTTGAGAGTGACCTTGGCATCTTTCCAACTAAAGAGGAGATGTAGGTCAATGGTAGAAGTATGTGCGAGGGCATATTGGGGTGGCTTGGGAGGCTTTTGACCTGAGCTGATTGGGTAGGCTGATGGCTCTATGTCTGTCTCAAACCAGCCGCACCAGGTATGCCACTTGCCTAAGGGCAAAACCTCCTCAAGTGTCCCGACTACCCACAATGATAATAGGTAGACGGTCGCCCTCTTCCCTGCATCTGGTTTTGTGAACAAGCCCTCGACGGTGTAGACTATTGCCCTCCTCCTCTCTATGGGCAAACTAGAGACTTGTGACCCAGCTAGCCACACTTAAAACAAGTGATTCCACCTTAGCTTCCTCTCCCTGAACCAGAACTCGGTACAAGGAAAGTGGATCTGAACTATGCTACATGGGACTACTGTGGGGTAGAACCCCTCTGCCTCTTGTTGTCCCGTGTCTCCCCAGAACTTCCTAACTCCTCTGCTTGGAGCTCCTTATCCTCTCCTTCTCCGCCTGAATCACGGTCTTTAAGTAAGCCACTGTCTCCACAAGACGACAGTAATCCCTAACCATACATCCAGCCATCTTGAATAGGAGCCTAGTACTTAACCACTTCTCAAACTCCACATAACGGTGTTCCTCAAACGCCACCAACTCTGGTGCAAACCTAGGGAGGCCAGTAAAAGCTGCCTCAAACTCAACTATAGGTGTGTTTAGTTGCTTGAGCTTTACGAACTGATCCCTAAACTTCTCGCAAGTAGTGAGAGGCATGAACTTGTCCTAGAAGGCATTGACAAAGGCCTCCTAAGTCACCCAAATGCGCTCACGGGCATACTTTCACCACTGACTCATATCTTCCTTCAACTGGAAAGATGCCAAGGTCACTTTCAAACCGTCGTCCTCGATGCCCAGTAACTTAAACGTCTTCATCATTTGCTCTAGCCACTCATACGCTTTCAGTGGCTCTTTAGGATCCCCCAAAAACTTATCCGGATCGACCGGCAGAACTCTATTTTCAGAAAAGATACCCCTGTCTCAACAACATGGGTCTGGACTTGATTCTCAGCCCTAAGAATATCCATGGACTCCCGCAAAGTGCCTATAGCTTGCTGACCTGTTGGCTTGGCCACGTTGGCCTGACCACGTTGGCCTGACCAACTCTTTCCTCTTGCGCTGAAATTTCATTCGGTAATGACATCTCCTGCCATCTAGGCCTATCACGCCTACCACGACCACGTCCTAACATCCTAATAAAGGTAACACAACAGATTAGCACATTCACAAATGTGCTGAAACTAATTCACTCACGTCCTAATGCAGTGGACAACAGTTAATTCGCTCCACTTAAGCACTTAATCACATAAACACAAATGAATTTCCTTTCTAGATAGTGATCGTCCTGCGATATTGCCAGAGTTATAGTTAGAAATAGCAGTGATCAAGTGCTCTTCTAATAGGACTTCTAGAAACTCGTAGACCCAATCAATATCTAAAAAATTAAATCCCATATCCATGTAATCACATAAGCATGTTATCACATAGCATACCATGTCTCTTTCTAATATCATCTAGGAAAAAAACACATTGTGGTAATAATCACTTCCCACAATCCCAAAGTATTCAAACCCAATAATTCTGATACCAAGTTGTAACACTCCAAAATTTATAGCATCAACCCATCTCATAACAGTACTATAATTGATTAAGCATTTCATATCTTCTATTCATTATATTTGTGATCATTACAAAAGATGGCATATGCAATATATATTCATAAATCCTCGATTCTGAATCTATAGCATATGACATGGATACAAGAGTAAAAAGGAAAATAAACCAATTACAGAGATGCCCTAATGGCTACAACTTTCCAAGATAATACTTGGTTACAACAAAATAATTTTAAACTTCATACATGTAGAGCTCGAGGCTTAATAAAAAATAATTACATAAAGAAACCAAAAAGGAAGCCTTAAGCTCTGAGTTCTCCCAAGCTATGTCTTTGGCGAAGGCATATCATCAGCACTTGAAAGTTGTTTCCCACATAGGGTGAGCCAAAGCCCAGTAGAGATACTCTAACACAATATATGAATCTTAGCAAAATCATAAGGTGAATGCACAATGCATGCCAGTTTCCAAACATTTCACGTTTTTCGTCTCAAAACAATGCAATGCCAGATTATAATTCAATTCATGAAACTAATCCTTTTTATAACAAAAAAACAAGCCATGGATACAATACACTGGGAATCTCTAGATACATGTTTGCAAGTAGGTGTAAACACCCCATTTTGACTACCCTTAAGACTGGGCGTTCATTCCGAACACCCGATGATGAAGCATTACGTTATGCAATCTTTCGAATCTTCAACAAAGGAATTCGGTTTTGAGCTTCAAACCCAAACCATGCACTCCTTTTTGACCAAAATCTTTTTTTTTTCTAGCCTAACCACTTAAAGAGCAACAGGCCAATTGATTGGCTCATTTCCTTTGGACTGACCGTACAATTGTTTGGTCGACCGGCCATGTTTAGTGTCAGATTTTGTATTTTCAGCTGTGAGGCCATGAAATATCCAAGCTAAGGTGTCTGAACAGAAGGGTTAGCAGAGGTAAGAGAATCTATAGAATTTGTAGGATAAAAGATTTGGAGTGTTTTATAAAAAATGGAAGGAATAAGAAGTAGCTAGTATCGGACCCCCCCTTGCTTACCGGAGATCAAGGACACCGACGACTAGTGGATATAAGCGGAGTTACCGTGGTCGTGCACCTTTCAAGGTGGCGTATGTTCGCTAACGGTACGTTTAGAATATTCCCTGATATATTAAGAAGACTAGGAGGGGAGTAAGGAAGTTGCAGCTATACGATGAACAATTAAGGGACGTTAAATTTGATAATAAAGGTGTGGCGAGATTGCTTAATGGTATTGAGCTGGGTAATAAGAGATGTGACCACCAATCAGACAAGATCGTAGTTAAGGGTATAAAATTAATTGGGAATGTTCAATTGGGACAATATGCTAAAGACGAAGCTGTGGTCCACCACGTTTTGTTTTTCGTCATAAGTGATAATAGTCCATTAGATTCCGTCCCTACACTTGACAAGATATTTATTGGAGTTGGCGAGGGTAATCCTGAGACCTGGATTATTGATCCTGACCAATCTGACCGGTTTCGGATGCTAAAGAAAATGAGATTCAAGCTCATTTGTGGCAAGGACAAAGAGTACGTTCGTCACGAGATAGAAGTTGTTGACCGGTTCTTCCCAGTTGATGTTTGGACGGACTACAAAGATACGCTGTTGGGAAATGTTGGAAGCATTCAAAAGGGTGCCATATATTTAGTGGCTGCTACTGTTAGTGGAAAGGAATGCAAAATTACTTTAAGGAGTCAAATGTACTTTAAAACTGTTTAGAATTGTAATTTGATGTATTTTTATTTTTAATGTTCAGGTTAATGGAGGTGGACGATATAAAAACTGGGGTTGTTGAAGGTGTTTCGGCAAGTGATTTCAGTTGTATTGAACTTGCGTTGCCTAATTTATTTTCTCAATTGAGGTTAAGATACAAACAAAAAAGTATTAAGGTTGATAAAATATTCTCCCCTTTGTGCACCCAATGCTAGTGGGTTGGTCAGAGTAAATGTTTATGATCGGAGGTTAGACGGTAATAACAGTTTGCAGGCATGGTTTATTTTCCCAGTAGATTGTCAATGCGAGTTAGTCTATTATGGGAATGGTTAATGGTTATTATTCGTAGTGACACTACAAAAATCCACATTGTACGGGTTTATTACATATATAGTTAAAGTACTAGGTCATTTTTTTTGGGTCATGGTTAGATACAAAAATCCACATTGTAAGGGTTTGTGACATATATAGTTAAACAATGATAACAGTACTAAGAAGCCTTGTGAAGGTGGTCAAATACTTTGCATTTATAGGTAGATAATTTGATCCTTCATTCTATATGATTTCACAGAGCTTGTTAATAATACATTATTATTATATAACTAAATAATAACATACCTTGTTTGCAGGATCTAACCATACTTCATCAATCAAATACTTCCAATCACTTCGTCCTTAGCATCCTGTCCCAATTGAACATTACCAATGAATTTGATACCCTTAACCACGATCTTGTCTGATTGACGGTCAGATCTCTTATTACCCAACTCGATTCCATTAAGTAATCTCGCCACGCCTTTATTATCAAACTTAACGTCCCTTAATTGTTCATCGTATAGCTGTAATTTCCTTACTCCCCTCTTAGTCTTCTTAATAAATCGGGGAATATTCTGAACGTACCGTCTGCGAACATACTGGGTCTTAAAAGGTGCACGACTACGGTAACTACGCCTATATCCACTGGCCGCCGGTGTCCTTGACCTCCGGTACGCAAGGGGGGTCCGGTAATGGCTGCTTCCTATTCCTTCCGTTTTTTATAAATAACTCCAAATCTTTTATACGAACACTTCTACAGGATCTGTTACCTCTGCTAACCCTTCTGTTCAGACACCTTAGCTTTGATATTTTTGCCCTCTGATCTTCGTACACCGGAACAAACTTCACCGGAGCTCTCCGCCGGCTCTCTTCCCACAGTCCTAGTTGCCACGTCAAAAAGCGATCTACACATATTTGAGTGAACTGCCCGTAATTCTCAGGATACTCTTCTAAGGAGTACAACATTGTATACCAAATAAATTGACAAAAATGGCAGAAAGAAAAAGAGGGACGAAATAAGGTACCAGAAAATCACCTTAGTGTAATAACTCTCCAACTGCAAAAGCATATCTCTCATATCTCTCTCCACCGACAAATATCTGAGGCTAGACCCAGATATATAGACAGCTGTAAATACGGAGATTCGGAATTTAAAATTTGAATTCCCGCCCATTGGCCAAAGTAACGCAGGTAACATAATGAATGATCAGAGAAGACGAAAGATTATATCCTCACCCCAAGATACTGTTGCTGAAATTGCATGCCGATCAATTAACGCAGGTAACATAATGAATGATCAGGGAAGACGGATGATTATATCCTCGCCCCAAGATATTGTTGCTGAAATTGCATGCTGATCAATCAAACTACCAAGTGGCCGAATTGAAAATGCCAAGTAAGAGTTGTTCAGTGAGTTCGGCGATAAGCGTTAAGCCGATTAAATTGTACCATTGTCATGGAATTAGATGGAAAATTGATTCCATTATCGTGAATATGTAACATTGGATTGTCGTTGCCTCATTGCTTGCAAATGATGTTAGGTATTCAGAAGAAATTCAGATTGGACGTTGGCCAACATTGACGAGAAGTAAACAGAGAACAAAGTATAGTTGCCCTACTGTGCTCGAATGAGTGGTTATTCCAAAGGAATCCGGAATAGACTTAAGCCAAAATTGTCAAATGATGCGGGTTGTTATAGTGGCGAGAAGACACCAAAATTACTGAATGCGGCATTGATCAAATGTAACGCCCTCAAAATTAACCCATTAAATATATCATTGACATGCATTATTTAAAGAAGACAATTTATTAATTCATTCATCAGAGTATTACTAAATAAAGCATTACATGTAACATTGAATAAAATGCCTTACAGGCTTACATCTTTCCAAGCCAACACTTGGATACAAAAATATGAGTTCTAACTCATTACAAGAAAAGCCCTAGGCTTGAATGTTTACATGTACTAATAAATAAAAACAACTAACTAAAGGTAGTCTTCTTCAAACCAGAAGCCAAACCCTCCCAAGCTAAGTCCTTGGAGGTAGTTTATCACCTGAACCTGAAAATGATGTTCCCATAAAGGGTGAGCCACAGCCCAGTAGAAATATACTAAACCACATATAAGAAATGAATAAAGCAATAGTATTTGACAGATGGTTAACCAAGATAATCAACCACTTCATTTTACAGCCTCAAGACACTATTGTCTAACACATGTTTTACTTTCCAATTTTATCAACATGACTCAGAACCTGGCCAAACTTACAACAGTGAATCACATATATCATATTCACAACTTTTCCTAAATGTGACACTGTAACGTGACAGGTATGATATAACACTAAAAAACTTTTTAGTATATTTTTTTTCAAATGTGACACTCCAATGTGGCGGGTAAATGAGTTATTACATATTCAAAATGACTAAATAGATTACACAAAAAAAATATGGGACTATATGGATTACAAGTCCAAAATATGAGACTTATTGGTCAATTTTCCTTAATTTTTTTTAATATTCTTTTTGAATTATTCGTACCTATTGTATTTAAATTAAATATAAATATTTTGTAATAAATAATTTCATGTTAAATAAAAAAATTAAATATAAATTAATATTAAGACATCAATAAGATAGAATCGGTTTGCGTTTAGTCCAATGTAGACTTGCCACATTGCTTTTGAATGACAGGCGTTAGTCAGAAGGAATGCAGATTGGTCTTGCCCCATTGCCCTATGTGGCGGGGTAGATTCGGCTTTGGTAAAATGATGGCGTGCAAAAATATGTGAACTGCCGACTACCAAATACGAATGGTCGACTGCCAAGTGTGTAATGTATTGCCCCAAAACTGGTGCTTGTTTGGAGTGGTGCGAAAAGGAGCTGGAGTTTGTAACTAAAGTAAATTTCGTTGCAATGTTTGTACCATGTTGGCCTAGTATGCATGCATAAGAGAGGTACCGAGATGATGATCGGCTGATTAATGGCCAAGGTAACGCAGGTAACATAATGAATGATCAGGGAAGATGGATGATTATATCCTCGCCCCAAGATACTGTTGCTGAAATTGCATGCTGATCAATTGAACTACCAAGTGGCCGAATTGAAAACGCCAAGTAAGAGTTGTTCAGTGAGTTCGGCGATAAGCATTAAGTCGATTAAATTGTACCATTGTCATGGAATTAGATGGAAAATTGATTCCATTATCGTGAATATGTAACATTGGATTGTCGTTGCCCCATTGCTTGCGAATAATGTTAGGTATTCAGAAGAAATTCAGATTGGACGTTGGCCAATATTGACGAGAAGTAAACAGAGAACAAAGTATAGTTGCCCTACTGCGCTCGAATGAGTGGTTATTCCAAAAGAATTCGGAAGACTTGAGCCAAAATAGCCGAATGATGCAGGTTATTATAGTGGCGAGGAGACGCCAAAATTGCTGAATGCGGCATTGATCAAATGCCAGACTTGGCAGCAAAAGTGTTGTTTGAGTTGCGATGGATATTTTCTAGTTATTGAATTTGTAAAATCAGATCGTACGGATGTGTGCAGTAGGCTCCAAATAGTTGGAAACAACTGTTAGATCATTAGAATTGGGCTCCAGGTGGCGTAATTGTAGCCAAAATGAATATAATGGCTCGGATCGGTTGAAAATTATGAGTGGTTGAAATCTGCAAATTTAGGGTATGGAATTTGCAAAATCGGACCGTACAGATGTGTTCGAAATGTCCCAAATAACTGGAAATGACTATACCAGTGTAATTTGCATGTTGCGGAGCCGAAAGTAAAACAAATCCAAGTGGGTCTTACCCTAGTAGGCGGCATACGGCCAAGTGATGAATGAAGGATCGGCGAAGATGGATAATTGTTTCCTAGCTTCATGAGCCTTCTGTTAAAAATGCATGCCGATCAGACACGATCTGACTGTTGATCTATCATGTAACGTTCCCGAGTTGCCAATTTATTGATCCTAATTTGAGACTCAAAATTTGCAAATCTGGACCTCAAAAATGGATTCTACACGGCAAAAAACTATAAGGTAGGCATCCTCGAAGTTATTGGTTTATCTGATTAATCTTAATGTAGTAAGATGTAACGAAGCACTTTGTACAGAGAAGCGCAGGATAAATCCTTATTCCATCATCTTCATCTTCATGCTGCATGTCGTGGAAGGCATAATGGTCCAGTTTCAAACTCGTGACTTCGAGGCCCTGTATCTCGTTCGTTTTAAGTCCGATTTTGACGCGGTCTGTTGTGTTGGACTCGTCTCAATGAGTGCTTCACACTGGTATCGTCAAAACTAGCTTTCGACAACTTTTAAAATTTTAGTTTTCTGTAAATTTGGTCCGTTTCTCAATTACCAGCGAACTTTATTGACCTTTTGGCTCCTCTGGTTGGTGGGTTTGGACTCCTTGAGTTGACACGAATCCTTTGGTATATTCAGATATTGATTTCGACAAGCCGAGATGCTAGTTCTATGCCGAGAGAGAAATGCCGATCAATATTGCTACTGAGAAATCATGAGATTCGTGCCGAAGAGGTAGGTGAATTGATAGTGTTTGTTTCGAGTTCCCAATGCTATGGAACATGTTGCCAAGATGCTACTCAAAGAGAATAACTAAATTTGTTCTCGGCATTGCGGTTGAGCTGTCGAATTTGGTCGAATTTGTGCGACTAAATTTTGACAATCGGAGGTATTGTCCTCTTAAACGACCGGTTAACGCAGAATGGTTGTCGGGTAGAACGTTCATGCGTGGACATGCCGAGTAGCTTTCTGCAAGTTGTGTTGCCACTACCAGATTGCTTAGGTACCAAGTAACAATGCGCAGCTTGGGTGAGCTGTAGTGATGCCGAGAAGGGTAATAGCTGCCGAACAGCCTTATAGGGTTGCCGAACATCTCCATTGTCGGTTTGCCGAACAACCTTTGTTGAAGAACTTGTGATTCTAGTTTAAACCAAAATGATTGGAAAGTTGAAGAACTTAAGTTGTGTGTCGAGTAAGTGGCGCCAAAACAACTGGATCCCTCTCGTTTATAATGTGATGACTTCGCCGAGAGCTTGGTCGGCATCACTTAGGGCTGCAATTGTAGCCACCATGATTATGTATACTTGAACCAATAAGCGTGGTGACAGAATTGTGGTGCCGAGCATCCAGAAATGGTTGAACGACTGCACGAATTTAACAAGGTGGTGGCCGAATAACTTATGCTTGGCCGAGTAATGTGATGTAGGAGATGGGAATTTTTGAATAATGTTGTCGACTAAGCAACTTGATAAAGTTGCCAAATAATGTTACTACTGTAAAAAAATAAAAAATAAAAAATAAATAAATAAACAATTTGTATGTATATATATAATCCCCAATAGTGTTCTCTACAAACTGATATATAAAATCCCTAATAATGGTCTCAGCAAAAAGGTAAGGGTTATAAGGGGAACAATGTTTTCGACAAACTTCTAATACCATTATATATATAAAATTTATTTTAATAGCCGAATTGATTGTACCCACTGGAATGCTCCATGGAAAGGTAGGTGACAAAAGTTAGTTCCCAATTTTTAGAGAGAGAAAGTAAAGACCCAAGTTTGGAGTCCATAGAAATTGTTATTATTATATATATATATATATGTATGTTTATTCCAAGAAGAGATGAAATTTCATCAATCAACTTGAACAGTGTGAAGTGCACTTGCATAAGTTGGTAAAGTGCCAACTAACAGCTTTAACAGATTCAACAAGAAAATTTCATCACTTAGCTTTAATATGCTGAAAAGATGCTCTCTTCAAGAAAAGTGAAACCTATTTGTAGAGAGAGAAAAAGGAGATGCAAAAGATTCATGTATGTATGTATGTATATTCCAAGAAGAGATGAAATTTCATCAATCAAATTGAATAGTGTGAAGTGCACTTGCATAAGTTGGTAAAGTGCCAACTAACAACTTTAACAGATTCAACAAGAAATTTCATCACTTAGCTTTAATATGCTGAAAAGATGCTCTCTTCAAGAAAAGTGAAACCTATTTGTAGAGAGAGAAAAAGGAGATGCAAAAGATTCACAATGAACAAAATGCTCTATTTTGTAAACATAAACATATGTATATCCAATCCAAGAACCAACCTTCAAATAATTTTCAGAGAGCAAATAAATCAAAAATGTTGTCAAATTTGTACTTACAAGAACATGTTTGTTGTGTTCTTCGTTGATCTCATTCAGTCATTCCCACAGACGGCGCCAATTGTGAGGCCATGAAATATCCCCTCACATGGATTGTTAGTGAGATTCAACAATGATAGTTCCATGAACCTGCAAGAGATAAATATGGTTGATGCCACCCAACTAGGGTTACCGGCCGGGGACACTCCGATGATGAAGTTAGAATCCATGAATGAAGAGTATAGATAGTCAAAAGTGTTCTGTGTGAAGTTCAGAGAAAAATCATACATATATGCTATGAGGTGCCTTCCTTTTATAGATGGGGGTGGGCCAAATAAGCCCAATAGTTGGCCCCTTGGCAGGCCTCGTTTGGGTTAGCCCAATAAGTTGATATATATTATTTTTTGGCTTCCACAACAGCACAGGTTGCTCCCATGCATGGGATTTGGCCAGCTATCTTCTTTTGAAGATATTTTCGACGTGAGATGATGAAATTCTATAAATAGACCACCTCCCCTCAGAGTTTAGGGTCAAAAAAATTTTCCCAAAGGCTTAGAAGATTGCCCAAAGCATTTCTCTACCCTCTTGAATATAGATACACTATAAATACACCATTGAAGCTCAAACTTAAGCCTTTTACTGAAGTTTTGAACCTTATTTCAGATGCTTGAGGATGCTTGGATTGAAATTTGTAACTAAGAAGCTCTCTTCTTTCCAAGAGGTTAACCTTTGAACTCCTTTCATCACCTTTCTTTTATTCTTTTGCTCTCATTTCTTGCCATAATACACTGATTTTTAGAGTTATTTTAGGCTTAAAAATGTGATTGAGCGTTGTCAAAAGTGGAAGGGCTAGCCACCCTTCCATAGGCTAGTTGTAATCCCTTTATGCTCTTTCATCTTCGCTCTTTTTTTTTCTTTTTTTTTCCACTTTTTTTAGTTACTTTTCAGCATTGTTTTAGGATGTTTTTTGTGTGATATAAACTGAATATGGGCTTGTAATAGTCCTCACGGATTTGGTGTGTTTAGGATATAGCTGCTAATCTGTTTGAGTTGATCGCTTTACTTTTATTCTTATAGTTTTCCATATGTATATTGGAACCTTGTGGTCATGGGAGGTTTAGAACTTAGCCACCCCGCTACAAGTTTGATTAACTAGTTGTAAATCTTTCGCTTTCATACTATTGTTGTTCACCTCGAAGCTAAGTGATAGCTTCATTTTCAAAAGTGTTGAAAAGCTCTATTCTTGATTATTTTTGGAACATGAAAATGGATGTTTCATCCTTATTCCATGAGTAAGAAGAGGAGTTGTCAACAATTTTGATGAGTTGTGTGTTTGAGCTTTAATAGGTAGCTTGATTTTGATTTTCCCTCTTGTCTTCTTTAAAGTGTTGTAAACTCTCTTCGAGTTCCATTTTGAAGCTTGGATATGGGTGTCTCATCCTTATTCCATGAGTAGGAAGATGAGCACACAACAACTTTTTATAGCTTTCATATATTTGCTTAGTTTTACTTTTATTTTGCTTTGAAGCCAAATGAGAGCTCTTTCATCGAAAGTATTAGAAACTCTCTCCTAGTTCCATTTTGAAGCATGGAAATGGATGTCAATCCATGTTCCATGAGTAGGAAGAAGAGTCTATACTTTCTTTCTTCAATGAAGTAATCTCTTGTTTATAAGCTTCCCTTTAAAAAATGGTTCTCATTAACCTATTCTCTCTAATTCGAGTACTCATTTACTCTTATTCATTATGAGCCGTAGTAGGTTTGAACCATTTCTTCATTTGAAGTTTCAAGCTTTAATTCTCATTATTTGTTAGATCTTTCATCCCATTGCTTCACTAATCATCATGTAATACCATTAGGATGTTTGATGATTTGAGAAACAAACCTATTTCCTTCTTCAATATCTTCATGATAAGAGGGAACATGAAGGGTAAACATCCTTTGGAAATCCTTTGTTTGCTTTGTTCAAATTCTGTTCCAACAGGTTGTCCAGAATCAATGGTCGGCCGACCATTCAAGTGTACGGTCGACCATTTCATCAGGCCAGCCGACCAAATTTTTTGTACAACAAGTGTGACTGTTTAGCCAAGTAGAGCAGATCCCGAGGATAAAACAAAACTGTATTCATGAACAAGGCAATTTCTGGTGACAAGTAGAGAGATTTCTGAAGGATGTTCTTATTTGCGCACATACGACTTCCCTCCTTTCACCGCTCAAAAATTTATATTTGTAATAATTAGTTAATTCATTTGTGTTTATAATAATTAGTTAATTAGGACATTCAGACCCTGTCACGACCCCATTCCGCCCCTAGTAGAATGGTGCCATGATGGCCAGTAATCCGTGATTACCCAAGGCCAACTGACAAAGATTCACACACAAACAGAGTATACATATGGGGCTTACATGTACGGAAGCAATGAATTTAAATCTAATTAGTCCACAAGAGCTGTGCATAAATCAAATGAAATGACATACATAATACAGTTTTACATCTTAGATACAAATGAAATAGAGTACATAATACATCTTGATCAAAAGGCTTCTCATGCCGGTATATACAAAAGACATAAGTGCAAAGCCAAGAAGCATAATCTTCAAGATGCTAGCAAAAGTGGGAATCCAAAACAAACTTGCAAACAAACATCTAGGCGTCACCGCCTTCCTGCTCGTCACCTACATATATATAGAGAGGGTGAGCTTGGATACTCAGTGAATGATATTAGTAATAAAGGGTTGCATGAATGATATACGAGATCTTTATCAAAACAATATCAAAACAACACATAGCACATCTAGTACAAAATCAAGGGATGAACCAAGTTCATCTATCAAATCTTTCAAGCTTCAAGGGATGCTTACAAGCATCAATAATACAAGGGATGACATTAAACAAAGGTGCTACAAACGCTTAGAGTCCTCTAGCACGTAAGGACTTGTGCTACAAAGGCTTAGAGTCCACTAGCACGTACGGACTTGTGCTACAAAGGCTTAAAGTCCACTAGCACGTACGAACTTCCAAAACAAGGGTGCAGTTGCATTATAGTCCCCTAGCACTAAGGACTTGTGCTACAAAGGCTTAGAGTCCCCTAGCACGTACGGACTTGTGCTACAAAAGTTTAGAGTCCCCAAGCACGTACGGACTTTCAAAGAATGTCATCCAAAACAAAGCTAATACTTGATACACAAAATAGGGATATCATTCATGCTTACAAATACTTTTCCAAACAAGGCAAAACAAGACTTTATCAAAACGTTATAACAGCTTTATTAAGAACACCACTCACATAGCTCTTCGAGTGTAGGGCTTAAGGCAAGGATCCAAGACCTACAATCATATAACAAGGTCTACTGAATGCACTTCAAGAAGACAAGAAGAGATGCTCAAAATGGATACGAAATGCATTCCCAAAACAAGCTTCACATACATGCAAATGATCCCGGCATTTCCTTCAAGACTAGATCAAGACAAAGCAAAACATGCTGGGAGTTAAAACACTGTTTTTCATCTCGGGAAACATGTTGGGCACTAACCAAGTCTTGGCCGAGGTCTCACACCTCCTTGCTGGGGTGTGGTCCCGATGGCCACATTCAAGAGAGTGAAGTCGGGAAAATCTTGGTTTCCGTTCGAAGAACATGAAGAACATGAACATGGAGAAGATGAAGAATATGAATGCTAAAATCATAACTTCTCTATTCAAAATCTAAGATTTCATGCTAGGAGTTCAAAAACATGGACTTGAGTACCCGTACTTGGAGATTCCGTGAAAACAAACACGAAAACATAAAACTTGATATAAGCTTTTGGATTAAAACTTGGTTTTGTTTCAAGAACACAAGAACACCATTTTCTCTTTCTAAAACCAACTTCAAATCAATGCATGGCTTGCAAATCGTGCTCGATCTTACAATGCAGCTAAATAAACAATAAGAACGACGAGTGTAGATTAAGATTCTAACCTCAAGACACGAATCTAACGGTTTGAATCCTAAGGATCAAGCTTGGAAATCTACTTCTCTCTCAAGAACTCCTTCTTCCTCCTCTAGAGCTTCTCTCTCCTCAAGAACAAAGACATGTAGCAAATGATATATTTTCCTAGGTCTGCCGGCTGACTTAACCCTCTGCAGGGCATGTGGCACTACCGGATTGGTTCTCCTCAAAAAGGTGATTGAAAGACAAGACATGTGTAAGACAAAGTGTATAAGACAAGCTAGACGGCAAGAACACTCCGGCAAGCAATGACATCGGCTAGGAAAAGGTTTCGGCAAGTAAGGTTGCAATGATCTTGGCTAGGAAGGACAACACTTGACTTAGCTGTGCCACACTTTGGCCTAGATGTGCCACACCTTGGTCTAGGTCGTACCAATCCAGGAACAAGATCACTTGGGTTCAAAGATAACATCTCGGCCTAGATAATACACATCTCGGCCTTGGTGATGCACACCTCGGCCTAGATAGTGACATCTCGGCCAATATGCAAGGGTGAAGGTGGAGGTCAACCAATGTGGTTCCAAGATGGTCCTAGGTGTAAGAGGTTCAAAGGCGACCTAGGCTTAAGATGACCTCGGCTATGCTCACCAAGCAAGAAACAAAGCATACAAGCAACACTTAAACTTAACAAGACAAAATCATATAAATGCATGTGAGCATGACTAAGATAAGGTGAGGGTTGTTACATCTTACCCCCCTTAAAGAAGTTTGGTCCCCAAACTTGAGTTACCTTGCCCCAAAAACAATTCCGGATGTTGGATCCTCATTTCTTCTTCCATTTCCCATGTAGCATCCTTGCCGTAATGCTCCTTCCATTCAATTTTCACCATCAGTATCGACTTACTCCTCAACTGTTTCACTTGCCTATCAATAATCTGTATCGATTTCTCCTCGTATCCTAAATCTTCATTAACCACAATCTCAAAATGATCAATCACATGCAATGGATCCCGTATATACTTCCTCAACATCGAAATGTGAAACACATTGTGAACTTGACTTAGTTCTGGCGGCAAAGTAAGTCTGTAAGCAACGGGGTTAACTTCCTCAAGAATTTCAAATGGCCCAATGTAACGAGGTGCTAACTTACCATTCTTTCTAAATCTTGTAACTCCTTTCATCGGCGAAACCTTCAGGTATACATGATCCCCGACTTCAAATTCTAACTCCTTTCTTCTCTGGTCAGCATAACTCTTCTATCGACTCTAAGCGGTTTTGATTCTTTGATGAATGAGCTTAATCTTTTCAGTTGTCACTTGAACTAGTTCTGGACCAATCAGAGCTTTGTCTCCCACCTCGGTCTAACATATCGGCGATCTGCACTTCCTTCCATACAAAGCATCATACGGCGCCATGTCAATGCTAGCTTGATAACTGTTGTTATAAGCAAATTCCACTAATGGTAAGTGCACTTCTCAACTTCCCTTGAAGTCCAATACACATAGTCTAAGCATATCTTTAAGTGTTTGAATTGTTCTCTCTGTTTGCCCATCGATCTGGGATGAAAAGCTGTGCTAAACCTTAACTTGGCTCCCAAAGCATTTTGTAAACTCTGCCAAAATCTAGAAACAAATTTCGGATCTCGGTCTGACACAATGGACATCGGCACTCCATGAAGTCTAATAATCTCATTCATATACAACAAAGCAAGTCGATCGGCGTTAAAGGTAGTCTTACCAGGCAAAAAGTGTGCTGACTTAGTTAATCTATCCACGATAACCCAAATTAAATCCATACACTTTTGTGTCTTCGGCAAACCAACCATAAAATCCATGGAGATGTGTTCCCATTTCCACTTAGGAATCGGCAAGGGTCGAAGAAGCCCTGCTGGCCTCTGGTGTTCTGCCTTCACTTGTTGACAATACAAACATTGTGATACGAACTCGGCTATTTCTCTTTTCATATTCGGCCACCAAAAGGTCTGCTTCACATCTTGATACATCTTGCTGTTCCCTGGATGAACAGCAAGTCTAGAACCATGGGCTTCTTGTAAAATTTTTCTTTTCATTTCCAGGATGTCGGCCACGCACAATCTTCCCTCAAACTTAAGCACTTGATTTTCGATAGTGTACCCTGATCTCGACTTTGTGATAATCTCATCGGCTATCTTCATGAAGAATCCATCCTCCATTTGTCTTGCCTTAACTTCCTCAATAATAGTCAGCTCCACTAAAATCATTGCTAGGCATGCCAAATTTCCAACTATCTTTCTGCTTAAAACGTCGGCTATGGTGTTAGCTTTACCTGGGTGATACTGAATTTGCATGTCATAGTCCTTCAATAACTCAAGCCATCTTCTCTGTCTCATATTCAATTCTTTCTGAGTAAACAAGTACTTTAAACTCTTGTGGTCTGTAAAAACTTGACAAGAAGCTCCATACAAGTAGTGACGCCAAATCTTTAAAGCAAATACTACAGCTGCCAGTTCTAAATCATGGTTAGGGTAATTCTTTTCATGGGGTTTCAACTGGCGGAATGCATATGCTATAACCTTACCCTCTTGCATTAATACACAAACCAGACCCTTATGTGAAGCATCACTATAAATCTGAAATTCCTCATTACCTGTTGGTAGTATGAGAACTGGTGCTGTGACTAACCTCGTCTTCAGCTCCTGGAAGGCTGATTCCCTATCCTTGGTCTATTCGTATGCCGCTCCCTTCTTAGTCAATTGTGTCAATGGAATTGCAATCCTTGAGAAGTCCTTCATGAACTTTCTGTAATAACCTGCCAAACCCAGAAAACTATGAACCTCGGACACATTAGTTGGCCTCGGCCATTTCACAACAGCTCCAATCTTACTAGGGTCAACCAAAATACCCTTTTCATCAATTACATGACCCAGAAATGAAATACTAGAAAGCCAAAACTCACACTTGTTGAACTTAGCATACAATTTCCAGTCCCTCAAAACTTGCAAGGTAAGTCTCAAATGATTCTCATGCTCAATTTTACTCTTAGAGTAGATCAATATATCGTTGATGAAAACAACTACAAACTCATCTAAGTACGGCTTAAAGACTCTGTTCGTCAAATCCATAAATGTTGCAGGAGCATTAGTTACTCCAAAAGGCATTACTAAAAATTCGTAATGGCCATACCTTGTCCAGAAAACAGTCTTCTCAACATCCTCGGCTTTAACCTTAAGCTGATGGTAGCCCGACCTAAGGTCAATTTTTGAAAAGACTCGTGCTCCTTGTAACTGATCAAACAAATCATTTATCCTCGGCAATGGATACTTATTCTTGATGGTTACCTTGTTTAGCTCTCGGTAATCAATACAACAACGAAGTGTACCATCCTTCTTAACAAACAAAACTGGCGCTCTCCAAGGTGAAGTGTTCGGCCTAATAAAACCCTTATCTAACAACTCTTGTAGTTGCAGTTTCAATTCCTTAAGCTCGGCGGGGGCCATTCTATAGGGTGTTTTAGAGATAGGCTTGGTTCCTGACATAACTTCAACAGTAAGTTCTACTTCTCTATCAACTAAATGGCCAGGCAAGTCGTTTGGAAAGACGTCGGGAAATTCATTAACAACTGGGACATCGGCCAATTCAACATTTCCATTCATATTACTTAGTACACTACATAAATAATCCCGACACCCTTTTTGAATCAACTTATAAGCTTTCATGGATGAGATTAAGTACGGTGGGGATACCACTCTTTTACCCTGAAACGTAACCTCTGCTTGGTTTGGGGGTTTCAATGTGACACTTTTGGAAACGCAATCAATGGATGCATGATTCGCTATTAACCAATCCATTCCCAATATAACATCAAAATGAGTCATGTTCAACGGCATCAAATCAACTAACAGTTCGACACTCTCAATCACAATAACATATGCTCTATAAATGGATGCAACAATCATAGTTCTTCCAGATGGAGTAGACACACATACACATAATCAAGGGGTTCTAGTTCTCTATTTAACTTCTCGGCAAACTTAGCAGATACAAATGAATGTGTAGAACCCGAATCAATCAATATATAAGCATCTTGAGAGCAAATGGGGAGTATACCTAACACTACTGTCTTGGCATTCTGAGTGTCTCCTAGCACTAATGCAAAAACTCTGCCCTGCCTCATCTGTCCTTTCCCGACATTACTTTTCTGTGCGGAACCCGAGGTATTCCCGTCTTTCTTGCTATCATTAGTTTTTGTCTTGGGGCAATCTTTCACACGAAGACTTACTTCACCACATTCAAAACAAGCTCCAGACGCCCAACGATAAACCCTGAAATGTGGCTTTCCACAACTTGAACACGTCGGCTTAGCGTTACTGTAGACACCCCATTTTTGACCGTCCTCAAGACTTAGACGTCACCGTTTGAACACTCGGTGATCATCCTTATTTGTGTTCGTCTTGAGTTCCCGGAGGCCTCGGTTGCGTGCCTTGCCTCAGGATCTCTCGGCTCAATTGTTTTGTGCCTGGTTTTGCACCAAAAGCTTGTGAGTGTGTTCCTGAGGGAAGGGGATGGACTGTCAACCAAGCCTCCTGCCCACCGGCCACCTTTCTTTTCAATCGGCCAAATGTAATGGCTGGTCTGCCAGTTTGACTGCCGATCGGCCACTTTGATGGCCGGTCGGCCAAGTATGGTTTTCAACAGATATCTTCGTAGACAGCTGGCAGCTGTCATTCTAAGCCATACCCCAGCCCATACCTGGACATGGGTGTTCTGAAGAGCTGCAGATTGATATGTATCTATATCAATCAAGCTCTCTCATCAAGAGGAGGGGGGGATATACAACTTGAAGAAAAAATATCTCTCTCTCTCTACATTTTCTGCCTCTCTCTCTAAGGTTTAGGGCTTATTTGTGCTCAAAAGTGCATTTTCTTTGCACTTTTGCACACAGACACCTAGTTGTCTACTCCCTTTATTGAGCTAAGGTCCTTGGAGGTGGTTTTTGGGGTGATTTGAAGCCTTTTTTGGGTCCAAAAGTTGCTCATTTTTTGTTGTGCTTCAAGGGTGAGCTTTTTACCTCTTTTAAGCCTTATTTTCATAGTTTGTTTTTCCATATTTGCATGCTGTTTTAGACTTTGTGTATATCTGAAAAAAGTCTTATATTTTTATGCTTGAGATATCTCATTAAGGTTGTTTTGGCATTGGGGGTCGACCTCCCCCTCTTAGGCCTTGTTTGGCCCCTTTTTTTTTGCTTCCTTTGTTAAGTTTTGTTTTCTTTGGTGTATTAGCCTTCTCACCACTAAAGTCCAGTGGATTTTCAATGGTGAAGAAGGGGATTTGAGGTCTTGCATAGGGGAGGGACACCCCTCTCCCTTGGTCTCTCATTTTGTTCATGTTTTGGCTCATAAGGGTAGCATGTATGCCTAGTTTTGTTTGGCTTAATTTCAGAGGTTATTTGGTGTTTATTTAGCCTCTACCCCATGTTGGTTTGTTGGCCCCTCTCATGCTTAATACACTTGCTTTGTATTCCCCCATTTTGCCTAGAATTGCATCTAGCCATTAGACCATCATGCTTGCATGTTGTTACCTAGCTGTGTGAAGCTTTTGGTCATGATTGAGGTCTGTTGGGTGCTGGTTTGGTCGTATTTGATATGTTTTGTATAGCCCCTTTGCATTCTAGCATGTTGGCATCGGGTGTGTGAGTCATGAGCATGCTTGAGTTGGGTTGTTTCAGTTGATTTGGAGTCATTTCACATGCCATTTCAGTCCCTAATCCATGCTTGTATGCTTGCATTCATCATCTCTTTCATGCTTTGAAGGGTTGTTATATTGTGCCTTAGAAATGGTCATTGTGCATGCCTATGTGTTTAGACATTAGGCTGCCATATCAGTGGGTTTTGAGGGCCCTTCTTACATGCTAAAACTCTATTTTGTATTGAAAAATTCATGCCATGTTTGCTTGGGGGAGGTGTTGAGTAATGCTCCCTTTTGTGGCCTTGAATGCCCTTGTTTTGGACTCATTCCTTGGCATGTTTTGACCATGATCTATATATGCTTTAGTCTTGTTTTGGAGTCCCTTCGGACTGTTTTAGGTCATTTTGGTCCTTTAAGGTTTGGTTGACATAGCTTTGGTTTGACCCCCTTTATTGGTTTCAAGTGTTGGTCATTGTTGCATGCCTTGCTTGCATGTTTTGTTTGATTTGGCATCATTCTCTATTCATTTTCAAAGCTTAGCATGTTGGTTTAATGCCCATATATATCGCCTTCAAGTATGCTTAGAGTTGTCCCCTTTTATGCTTAGGTGATGGACCTTGATGTGCGCATGCTTGCATGCATCATTTGTGCTCTTGTGCATCCTCTTAGGCCACTGTTTTGGGGGTGGGCTGAGGTCCTCTCGTTTCAGTATAAGTCCATCTTTGCATATTTTGCATGCTTGCATGTTGCATTGCATTGGTTGCATGCTTACATTGTATCATTTTCGTATGTTTGCATGTTGTTTAGTTAATGGCATTACATAGTCTTGTTGTATGCTTGATATGTCCATATTGCATTAGTCTAGTTTGCAGGATTAGATAGTGTCATGTTGCATTAGCTTAGCATGTTCGTGTTACCTTGCATGAGTTGCATCACTTTGCATTGTATATTGCATCCATGCATTACATTTTGATTGGTTTGGGATGTCAAACCAAGTATGAGGATTGAGGACTGTTCATACTCCAAGCGATGTAACACGTCTCAACCCTCGGTCGTCAATCCCATTGACCTCAACATGATAGGGTGTTGGCATTCAACTCTTTTGGTTGCATGCATTTACATCAAGTTGCAAACTTGGTTTCTTAGGTCATCATGCATCAAAATGCACAATTGATGGCCCGAGGGTCGAGGGCCAAGCTCCCTTGAGTCCATTATATGATAAGGAGTGTGTCCATGCATACATTTGCCTAAAAATTTCATGCCATACACTACTTGCTCTCTGCTGCTGTCAACTGCAGGTTCTGCAAGAAGTTTTGGCCGATCGGCTAAATACAGTGCCGACCGGCTAGGAATTTGTGGCTGATAAGCTTGATCAGTGGCCGGTGACCATCCCCTTTGGCCGATGATGTCCCCACTTGGTTAGTGATGCTCTCCAGTGTCCATATAAGCATCCTTGGGACTTGTGAGAATTTTCAGAGGAGCAGGGCAGTGCAAACAGAGGCAACAGTGGCATGGTACGGATTTTCGGGCGAGACGGATTTGAGCATGCATCATCCACGCATTCCGAGGCAGGACTGCAACCACCTTCCCTTTGCATTTAATTTGTTAGTTAAATTAGAAAGTTCTATAATAATTAATTTAGTATTATTTATTCGGACTGTAATATTTATTCGGACCCTCTAAGTGAGGGCAATTGTGTAATAATGTGCGTGAGTGTGTGTATGTCTCCCAACCCCACGTCTTTCTTCCCTTTTATTTACTAACTTTCGATGGTTAGTCTAGGGCATGTTTCAATTAGCATACAGTATGATAGCATGTCTGCATCCATTCATTCGTTTTGCATGCACCGGGCTCGGCGCATCATTCTAACTGCATTTGTATTTCAATTCCAAATTGAATACGTGTTAGTTGTAGCATTTCACATGTCATTGTAGATTAGCTGAGCCCATCTTAGTTGCATTTTGCATGTGTTGCATTAGCCATCTTAACATGAACTAGGATCATGCATATGATTACTAACTAGTTTTTTTTTGTTTCGGCTTGGAGTACTCGATAAGCATTTACGCTTTAGCATCCCTGCATGAGTGTGAGTGCTAACATATCTATCATGAGGCTATGTGCTTATGCGATATAGCTGCATGAATGCTTGTGGATGGAGGTCTTTTGTTTGGATTGGGACAAATTCAACCAAACCATTTTCCGAAAGCCCACTGAGGTGGCAAAATCATGTTTTACTAAGCCCACTGCGGTGGCAAAACCCTTTTTCTAAAAGCCCACTGTGGTGGCAAAATCTCTTTTTCCTAAGCCCACTTGAGAGTGGCAAATCCACATCATTTTGAGGTCAACCACGAGTTGAATTTGTTCCAATTTAGGCGATTTGGTCTATATTTGTTTGCCGTGCGCATAACATAGTAATTCTAGGCTAATAACCGGAATAAGAACACATAACGTTTTCAAAAACGGATATCACGGTTAGTAGAGGCCGATCTTCGGATCGGGCGAGAAGGGGTGCTCATAGCTGACCTTCCCCAATCGTACCCAAGCTCCCGAGCCAAGGCAACTTTGGTGATGACGGACACGTGGCCTTGTGGCACCGAGTCAGGGTTTCCTAAATTCCCCCACAAAAAATATTTAGGTGGCGACTCTATATTTGGCAAAGCAGTCCATATTTGGCACCTCTTTTCTAAAAATCTATTATCTCAAAATGATTTGCCGGATTTGGACTCTTTGGTTCAGATTAAGAACCGTGACACAAATCGAGTCCGAACTGTAGCATGGGGCCCACGGGCGTGTCTACAGTTTCTGGCGACTCTGCTGGGGATTTAGAGAGCTTGACTCGAACTTGTGATATCCTGTTTTGATTTCATTTATGAGTCTCTTCGCATTGCATGTGCATTGGTGTGCCTAGGACACCGTGTTTGCCATCTGCCATTCCTGAACGGTTTGCCGGAGGCTTGACTTTGTCAAAGCATGCCATAAGGCTGACCGGTTGTGGGCTCTGACAGTATGGGAACGCAAACCCCGGTTTTACTGGGGCACCCTTTTCGACCATTCGACCTAGTGCATATCGAAATCTATAGTGACTATTCCAAACTAGGACAGGTTGCTTACCCGTTGCTAGGTTATTTGAAAACTGCTGCGTGCATAGTGAAACCCTAGCTCCTGACAAAAATAGAACAGGGAAACCTTACCCCAACTTAGGGGTGTTTTGGCTCTCTTTTACTTGCTATGTGTTTTTAGAGTGTATCTATGCAGGGAACATGCATATCAGTTCGCAAGTCTGAGTGTCAGGCCTGCGAGCATCAGTGTTTTTGGGAATCAGTCATCTACAGGTATCAGATTCAGACTTAGGGGCAACGATTTGGAAACAGTGATCAGTGATTAAACAGTACATTCAGCTTGTTGGCAATTTGCTGTGATACTCAGCTGTGTGTTGTGTTTATTTTACGTTGTTACGCTGTCCAATTGTCTGTTTATTTATACGCTTTATTTATCTTTTTACTAGGTAGTCAAGCACAATTGCTTCTGACCCAGTAGATATTCCCCAAGCACTCTGGATTAGAGGTCGTCGACTCCATCGATCTGAGGATCTGGTAGACGGACAACCAGTGTACCACTCTCTAACCCCGGTTACTAGAAGGAGGACAGCTAGGCAGAGGGCATCAGTTCAACAGCCAGTACAGAGGGTTTTGTCTACCCCACCTATGTACAGTAGGGATCAGGATTCTGCTTCTCCCACGGAAAGGGAACATATACCGATAATTCAGTCAGAGCAGAACAGTATGGCCAATTTAGAGGAGATGGTGCGCCAGCTCCAAGAGAGTATGAAAATGATGCAGCAGGATACTGTCCGACAGGCAGAGTTCGCCAAGCAGCAGGCCACGGTTATGAATGAACAAGCAGAGTTAATCGTGAGGTTACAGCAGCAAACCGGAGCATCTATTTCGCAACAAGCTCCTTCCCCGCCAGGAATTCCAACCCCCGGGGAGACAGCTAATGTTCAGAATGATACGGACATTCCCACGGGACCACCTCCACCTCCGATCCTACCCCAAATCCAACCCCAGTTATCCAAAACACCCACCAACCTACCGGACTCTCTCTTTGAGTTCGAGACAGACCCCACAGCATTGAAGTTGAGCAAGCTCGAAAAGCTATTCAAGAGATCCCAAGGAGTCAAGACCATCCCTGACATCGAAGATGGATATACTGACGCAGCTGTGACACTGCCTGACAGATTCAAAATGTCGCACATTGATCGATTTGATGGGTCCGGGGACCCCATGGTACACCTGAGACTGTTTTCAGACATCTTAAGGCCAATGGGCCTTAGCAGACTTCAGAAGTTGTCTCTGTTTGGCCGAACCCTGTCGGGTGTGGCGGCCATATGGTATGCCAAATTAGAAGATGATGTCAAGAGAAACTGGGACGAGATGGTTTGGAGATTACAACCCGTGACCTCGAGACAACAAGGCAGGAGCTTAAGGAGAGCTTTTTGGAGTTCGTGACCAGATGGAGGGCCAAGGCCTCGATGATGACCCTAAGGCCCACATGTAAAGATCAGATCAAGATGATTGTGCACAATCTCCAGCCTAAGCTGATACAGAAAATGATCGTGCTCCCCTTCCTTACCTTTTCAGATCTGCATGAAATGGGAGTACAGATCGAAGATGCCTTGAAGCAGGGCTTAATTGATAATGACCGAGAGCAACCCAGAAGAACTTTCAATCGCAACAACAATACAGGCCTGAGTGGCATTACAACTGCAAGAGCCTCAGAAGTGAGCATGGTCACCATCGTTCCCCCTCCCCCTCCAAGACCCATGGCAGCTACGCCATTCTCCGGTGCGTCCGGAAGCCATACACAAACAGCCAAATACCCATCCAAAAACCAAAGAACCTTCGCCCCACTATATATGCCCCTGTCCAAAGCTCTGGGGGTTTTAATTAGAAAAGGGCACTTGAAGCCCCTAGAGCCGCGGTCATTACCGGAAAGACTCCCCCCTACCCACAACCCGACCAAATATTACGCATTTCACCAACAGCACGGTCATGACACCGACCAATGCTTCCGATTACGCCATGAGGTTCAAGATCTCATCGATAACGGGGTGATTTTGCCTCCTAAGAAGCCCAATGTTACAACAAACCCTCTCCCACCACACAACCAAGCTCCACCTCTCAAAAAAATCAACTTTATCCAGACTGGGGTCGTGGCTTACGATCCTAGTATATATATCACCCTTTCCCACCTACCTAAGCCGAAGGTGCTCCTTCCTGACTGCACTGACTCTTTGTGCATGTTGGACATCTCTACAACCCACCTCGACCAATGGTGGTGATTGTCGAACACGGAACAGAGGAGATTGCAGAGGAGGATGGGATTGTTGAGTCAAGGTTTGAGCAGTTTGAGAGTCTCGCTGAGGAAGCCTACAATCCGAGTGATTACATTCTGTCAGCAAGCCAGGCTAGGCCAAGTGTAGAATTGCCAGAAAGGGCAGAGCTGTGTATGATTCAGGGGGATAGATCTGAGCAAGGGGCAGATGATTTGGCGGCTGTGGGAGAAGACTTTGCCAACCTCCAGTTTTTCAATGACCAAGATCCAGGAGACACGACAGTCAACTGGTTTGATTATGAGAAATCGGCAGAGGCTATCAAGTGGCTGGACGATTAATCGGATGTTGTGGAAGAATTCCAACAAGAACAGGGCCCGATAGGGGCGAGAATATCAGTTATGGCCAGAAGGGTCGAAAGTCAAAATGAATCGCTGGAGAACGCCGGTGTTGAGAATTTCGCTCAAAATTGGAGCATTTTGAATACAGGAATTGATGAATAGTCAGCTGTACTGATACAGTTAAAATAGGAAAGGTTTGAGGATTTTGAGAGAATTAGGAAGGCTAAGGCCCACGTAGGGACTGAAACTGCTATGTGCACAGAGACGGAGAATACTGCGAGTATATGGATGGAGGGTACTGTAAGTACGAGAACGGTCATACCAGAGTCGGACAGGTGTCTGTCGGCTACCGATGGAATGTGGTGGGAGGACGATGATTTATGTCTTGCCCACACGGATGAGGATTGGGGGAACAACCAACCAGATGATACCTGGTACATCGGCGAAGTCGATCACATGACTAGGAGCGGACGGTATTTCAAGCCTCTACACCTAGATCAACCAGAGGCATCTGGGAAGGATAAGGAAGCTGAGAAACAGAAAGAGAAGTAAATCGAAGAAGAGGCTGTACTGAGGCAGTTAAAGAAGATACAAGCAGACATCTCTATCTAGGGACTGCTTATGGCGTCACGAGTGCACAGACAAGCTGTCTTATTGGCCATGGACAAGGCCAAGCTCTCTATAGACACCACGCCCAAATAGCTAGTGGGCTTAGTTTTTCCGGGAGGAGCTACCCCGATGTTGACTTTCTCTGACAAAGAGCTACCACCTGAGGGTGCGAACCACAATAGGCCACTCTACGTCTTCGTGGAATGTAGAGACAAATGGATACCCGTGGTACTTGTCTACACAGGGTCTGCCATCAATGTATGCCCGGTGAGAACTGCATATGCCATCGGTTTAAAGACCGCCGACTTTATGCCAACAGCCTAGGTGATTCGGGCATATGACAACACGAGCCGAGAAGTAATGGGGACAGTGAAAATTCAGACCAAGGTTGGGCCGGGACAACATGAGATTGACTTTCACGTCTTGAAAGTTCCTGTGACCTTCAATCTGCTTTTGGGGTGGCCGTGGTTGCACCAGGTAAAGGCAGTTTCGTCCACCTTGCATCAGATGGTGAAATACCCCCATGAGAAGGGAGTAGCCATCGTTTTTGGGAATTTGTCGATCCATCCACCACCAGAAGTATCCACGCCAGTTTTGGAAATTGAGCACGGAATGGAGGATGTGTTCATGTCAGGTTTTACCCTAGCTGAGGCACAGGTCGTGCAAAACATCTTGGCTATTAATGAAGGGGTATATGTCAGTGCTCAATTAGTGTACCTCATGAACAAGCTTCAACACATCCCCGGGATGGGATTGGAAAAGAGCGGCCGGAAGGGCATCGCAGCATTGGCCGAGGTGCCACACAACCCGCATACCTTTGGCTTGGGTTATTTGCCCACCAAAGAGGATTGGATAAGGAAGGGTAAGGAGATGGCTGGGAGAGCCAGAGCGAAGAAAGTAGGGAAGCCTTTTGACTTAATGCACCGGCCCATTCAGGGTACCCTAAACGGACGCTTCATCTGGGAGGAGGAGGACTTTCCGTTTTGTGGCTTCCCGGAACCATGGTTGAACGCGGAAAGGAAGCGCGTACCGAGTTTCGAGATTTTCTTTGACCTACAATTATCTGGGGACGATGTTGCCGAAGAGCAGACAGACCCGACAGTCGAGGCTGAGCATAGTGGGGAAATGGAGTCTGAGGACACCGAACTTGAAATGGGGGTAGCACTGGCATGTCTACTTTCAGATCCTTCGATCGAACAGAAGTGCTTGGGGGATGACTTCTCGGTGTCCATGATCGGGAATGAAACGGCTGCGGGCCTACCAGCAAACATTTTAGATGCATCTATTGCACCCTCTCTCATTTGGCAGTATGAAGAGGGATTTTTGTCAAGCAGCACCGAGTCAGGTAGTGAGCCAGAATCTGATTCCACCGAATCTGTTGAGCCGGAATCAGGTTCTAGCTCGACTGAGTCTGAGTCTGAGTCTGAGTCTGAGTCCGGTATTCCTGGGGGTGATAACCCGGATGCCACAGTCCTGTCCAGGTCGTCTTTTTCTTTCTCCTTTGAGTCAGTTGTAACAGAAGAATCGGACGGTTTGGAAATACTTAATGAGAATAACGTGGATGTGGTTTCCGAGTACTTTTCTGTGCCTTTGATATATTGTTTAAATCAGGACTTTCAAAATTTTGATGAAAACGACGAGGGAGAAATTCCTCCGGTTTTGTAACGATTAATTGATCAAGAGCAGGAAAGATTTGTTAAACCTTTAGTTGATGAAATCACTACTGTGAATATTGGTACTGAGAAGGACCCGCGGCTGGTCTAGATCGGGTCCACGTTGTCTTCGGAGGAACGCGAGCGCTTAGTCGCTTTATTAAAAGATTTCAAAGATGTTTTCCCGTGGTCCTACGAAGACATGCCTGGAATCGATCCTGAGATTGTACAGCACCGGATCCCTCTTGACCCCGAAGCCCGACCTGTCAAACAGAAACTTAGAAGGATTCGTCCAGACTGGGCCATCAAGATTAAGGAAGAGGTCACCAAGCAAATCGATGCAGGCTTCCTGCTGGTATCCGAATACCCGACTTGGTTGGCCAACATTGTTCCAGTGCCGAAGAAGGATGGCAGAATCCGAGTATGCGTGGATTTCAGGGATTTGAACAAAGCTAGTTCAAAGGACGATTTCCCCCTGCCACATATTGATGAGTTGGTGGATTTCACGGCAGGGTACGCTTTGCTTTCGTTTATGGATGGCTTCTCAGGTTACAATCAGATAGTGATGGCACCCGAAGATCGGGAGAAGACTGCTTTCACCACCCCGTGGGGGACATACTGCTACAGAGTGATGCCGTTTGGGTTGAAGAATGCTTGTGCTACATATCAACGAGCCGCGACCACAATATTGCACGACATGATCCACAAAGAGGTTGAAGTGTATGTGGACGACATGATCGTCAAGTCCAAAGAAAGAGAAGGCCACTACACCGCCTTGCAAAAGTTCTTCCAAAGGATCAGAGAATTCCGGCTGCGGCTGAATCCTCAAAAGTGTATGTTCGGTGTTACAGCAGGAAAAATGCTAGGGTTTCTGATTACACAAAGGGGCATCGAAGTCGACCCTTCCAAAATTAAGGCCATCTTAGAAATGCCACCACCAATGACTGAAAAGGAGGTGTGAGGCTTTCTGGGTAATGTGCAATTCATAAGACGGTTTATCTCAAAATTAACCTTGACTTGTGAACCACTTTTTGGTCTCCTGAAGAAATGAAAGAAATTCCAATGGGACGGCCGATGCCAAGCTGCTTTTGAGCAAGTTAAGAAATACTTGCAGAACCCACCCGTGTTGTCACCGCCAGAGCCGGGGAGACCGTTGATATTGCACCTTTCAGTAACTGAAACTACAATGGGCTGCATGCTCGCGCAAGAATCAGAGGACAAAGTGGAGAGAGCCATCTACTATCTGAGCAAGAAGATGCTAGAGTATGAGACTCGCTACATACTGTTGGAGAAAGCTTGCTTAGCTTTAGTATGGGCTACCAGGAAGTTGCGGCACTACCTGTTAGCTCACTCCGTAATGTTGGTTTCACGACTCGATCCCATCAAATATCTTTTCGAGAAACCGGCACTTACGGGTAGGCTAGCTCGTTGGTTGCTGTTGCTTTCCGAATTCGATCTGAAATATGTGACGCGCAAGTCAGTCAAGGGAAGAGCAGTAGCAGAATTCTTAGCCGACCATCCAGTGGAAGGGGGTGAAGCAGTTGAGTACTTATTCCCAGACGAGGCCATTTTGCACATCGATGATGAAACTTGGACAATGTATTTTGACGGAGCGTCAAACCAGTACGGGTATGGGATAGGAGTGTTGTTGATAGCGCCCAACAACTCCCGTATTCCTCTAGCCTTCAAACTCCGGTTCAAAGTCTCGAACAACGAAGCAGAATATGAGGCATGCATTGCCGGTCTAGAAGCAGCCCTGGAACTAGGGGCAAGATGGTTGGACGTCATCGGGGACTCGAACCTTGTTGTGTCTCAAGCAAAAGGAGACTGGAAAGTCAAAGGAGAAAAGATGATGATGTATCACCGGACCTTGGACTTGTTAATTCCTCGGTTTGAGAAGCTAAATTTTGCTCATCTACTAAGAGAGAACAATAGGTTCGCAGATTCTTTAGCAACTTTATCTTTTATGATAGACATCCCGTTCGGAGTCCGGATGCGTCCAATCATTATTGACCAGAAATTTGCGCCAGCCTACGAGTCGATTGCTGCTATAGATGAGATTCATGACGAAAACCCCTGGTATTACGATATTTGGAATTTCTTAGAGAAGGAAGCATATCCGCCAGGGGTAAATGCCAAGGATAAAAGGGCAATCAGAAGAATGGCCGTTCAGTTCATCATCTGCGGGGGTAAGCTGTATAAGAGAGGTCATCTGGGAATGCATAAGCTGTGTGTAGAAGCTGAGGAATCAAAGCGCCTGATGGAGGCCATCCACGGAGGAGAATGTAGGGCACATATGAACGGGGTAATGCTGGCACGGAAGATCCTCAGACAGGGTTACTACTGGTCCACCATGGAAGAGGATTGTATCGGCTTTGTTCGGCGATACCACAAATGTCAGATCCATGCAAACCGCATAAACATCCCGCCGTCGAAGCTGTACAATATGACTTCGCCATGGCCATTTTCAGTTTCGGGAATCAACGTGATCGGGGCTGTTACTCCAAAAGGGTCGAATGGGCATGAGTTCATCCTGGTCGCGATAGATTATTTCACGAAGTGGGTTGAGGCCCAATCCTACGCGGTGTTGAAGCCGTCACATGTTGCAAAATTTATTAGAAACAACATCATCTGTCACTATGGGGTCCCAAACGAGATTATTTCAGACAATGGTTCCCATTTCAAGAAGGAGGTGATTAATTTGTTAAAGAAATGCAATGTGGCTTTTCATAAGTCGTCCACATACCGGCCGCAGACCAACGGAGCAGTTGAGGCCGCCAACAAGAACATCAAGCACATACTGTAGAAGATGGTGGAAACCTACCGAGACTGGCCAGATAAGTTGTTGTTTGCTCTGTGGGGCTACCGGACTTCAATTAGAACTTCTACTGGGGCGACTCCGTATTCATTAGTCTATGGGATGGAGGCCGTTCTACCTATTGAAATTGAGGTTCCGTCATTGTGAGTATTGGCTAAGTGTCAAATAGCCGAAGCAGATTGGCAACAGAGCAGATTCGAGGAACTTATGCTCTTTGATGAAAGGAGACTGAAAGCATTGTACCATGTTCAAGGTTATCAGCGCAGAATTGTCCGGGCTTTTAACAAGAAGGTTAAGTCCAGGAATTTGAAAGAAGGAGATTTGGTACTCAAAGATAACCGAGCTCCCATCCATGACCCAAGGGGTAAGGTCAGACCCAATTAGACTGGTCCTTACATCATTAAGTCTATTTGGTCGGGTGGAGCTGTCGTTCTGATGGACCTAGATGGCCTAGAGTTCTCCCAATCGATCAACATGGACAAATTCAAGAAATATTACCCCTGGGCTCACTAGGCCGAAAACCCGAAAGGGCGACCTAAGCAAAAGTTAGAGCACGGAAAATTAGAAAATATAAAAACTGAGCTCGCAAGGTTGAAAACCCGCAAAGGGCAGCTTTGGCAAAAGTTAGAGCGCAAAAGGAGAGTGAAAATACTCGAGTGAAAATACTCGAGTGAACCCAAGCCTAAACTACGTAAGGCTTGATTCCCATCTTTGGGGTATGTAGGCAGCTTCATCCTGAAGTTCAGCCATAAACTTTTCCCCGATCAACTTTGTCCATTTGATCGTCTTGGGCCATCTTTGTGTGTTCAGCATCAAAGAGCTCAGTTACGATCTCCGGTGCAGTGCTTGGCAGACTAGGGGCAACTTTCCAGTTGCTGGGATCCGGGGTTTGTGCATTTCAGTGACAGATCTCAGGCGTGTCCAATTCTGATCCATATCGAAAATAGTTTTGAAAAGTTTTGATAAAAGTTGACTTTGTTCAAATTAATCTTTTACAACTAAGACCATCTCTGGACCAAAACGGGAAATTTTCAGCACCACAACCTTCAAGTTCATTGATTTCAGTACAGAGTCCTCCTGCTCTTGCATACAAATTAAAGTTGCTTTTGATTACATTCATAAGGAAAACTTGAAAGTACTAATAAAGCAATAAATCCGGGGCATAGATAAGTCAGGTGTTCCTGCGCCTCCTCCCAGAGCTGGTCGAAGCCTCTGATGCCAAGCTGGGCCTAATCTGTGCCTCTTCATTGAGCCAATCTATGCACTCATCAGACAAAGTATAACTGAAAGTGGGAGCGGGGCCCAAGAGCTCTCTAGTCCTCCACGCTGCAGCATGCCGAGCAAGCTGTGCACCTCGAACTGGGAACGCAGCAGGATACTCTATCCCCTCTGGCGGGCAAGTCTGATCGTGGCCTAACTGGCGCTGGAACCAGAACGGGAAATAGAATACACAGTGGGTCAAGCCAATCAACTGAATTCCAGTCTGCCAGGACATGCTATAGCTTATTGCTGGTAGATTGAGCCAGGGACACCGCCAGGCAATGCGGTCTGCAGACAAATTGCACATCCAGTCGAACCACTAGCCCTCATCCAGGGTATCAACTAGACGTTGTCGGAAGAAGTAGCCGCGAGCTGAGTAAGCTGGGCAAGAGTCCACAACCTGCAACTTATCCATCAACCACACCTGGGAAGGGATTAAAAAAAAATGAAAAAAAAATGATGAGAGAATAAAGAATAGAGAGATGTACGATATGAGAAAAGTGAGAAAAGGGTTTTGTGAGAAAAATTGAGCTTAAGGGCCGAGTGGTGTGAGCAATACATATGTGAGATCGGGTGGGAAACATTACCTGCAACAGTAGGGGACTCCCCGCAAATCTGGTTGTTTCTCGGCGATAAAAGGCATCCAAGCCCATCAACGTCTCAGCCAGAGTCATGGCAATGCAACCCTTGCCCTCCTTCAAGCCTTGGGTAATCTCAATCAACCGGACGCTAGACCCTCCGGAGCCCGAGGCAAACAAGAAATAAGATAACATGCACAAACAGAGGGCATGTCGTCGGAAACCTTGCCAATGATGGTCGTTGCGGTCGCCGGCATCGGAAAACCGATAGATCAAACTAGGAATGTCCAGCATTCCGTCATAAATCAAAGACCGAGCGTCACGTATAGTGAGTCCACACATTCGCCCTAAGGCTTGGGTGTGGTCAAAATTAAGATGGGGCAGGATCTCCTCGTCACGCTCAGATTCCAGTAAAACTTGAAAATCTTCAAAGGTCGGACACATTTCTTGCCCGCTAAAGCTAAAGACATGTGTCACCGGATTCCAAAACCTTGCCGCCGCATGGAGAAACGGGAGGTGTAATGGGGTACGACCCAGAGTGAATAGTGCGTTTATGCCGAAACTTCGGAAATTCAGCTTTTCCAAGCCATCCAAGTTGTTAATCCAGGACGAGAGATTCTGGGCAAGAAATCCCTCCATTTCGAGCAAATCAATGTTGAATTGAGTAGAACTACGAAGCTGAGGCCTTTTGTAGGAGATAAGGTGTGAGTGGAGGACAGGTGTCAAAGTTCTGGTGGTCCCAAAAATTTATGGCCGGCCAGCCAAATGTAGTGCTGATCGGCCACCACTTTTGGCCGGTTACAAGTTATCATGGCCGATGGCGTCTACCCCTGGCCAATGGTCTTCCTCCTTGTTCTATGAACTGTTTATGCTGAGGATTGGGGAATTCTACCACCTCCAATGCCCTCCAGTGATCGATTCTTGCAGAGTCATGCCTATTTGCTTATCGAGTTGTGCTCGCACTTGTTTGATTGTATCGAGTCTCTCTGTTTTGCTTATCAAGTTATAAATGGGTTCACTACCTGATTATTACGATGCGAACACTCTATTTTCAAACGAATTCCATTGACATTGTTATGTGATCCCATGCGATGCGATGCATAGAAAGCACAAATGTAACACCTTGTTGAACAAAAATAGCAGTTTCATTTCCATCATGTGTTTTGCGAAAATACACAGTTTTAAAAAAAAAAATGATAACAAACCCTGCCCGAGGCAGTGCAATGTGCTTAACTACTAGTAAAAAGGAAAGTAAAGCAAAAAGAGAGTAGGGCAGCAAAGTATCAGAGTTGGTACCGGTAACCCATCCCTTGAAGTCAATACATCTATCGCGCCTTTGTTAGGATCCATTGTTTGGTGTAGCACCTCAAGTTTCTCAAGGCAGTGCAAGGAAGTACACCTTTGAAACGTCCGTAGACCTCCGAGTTGACCTCAAATTGTGTTTACTATGAGCAATGCTCCGTGCGTGCGAAGAGCATCCCCTCCCGTATCCTTTGTGTATCTTGTGAACTCCACAAATCACTTCAATTATAATGTATTGCAGTACTTTGTATTTCGACATCTTGGATAGCTTACCTTTACCATATTTCAAGTTCCTTTCTATACACATTGCTTGCGTAGACCGCATGCTTTACTTACATGTGTTCAAGTTCCTTTTTATACACATTGCTTGCGTAGACCGCATGCTTTACTCACATGTGTTCAAATTTCTTCATACACATTGTGCACGTTGTCACGTGTTCATTACTTACATGTGTTTGTGCCTTCACAAGCATTGTTATGCACCCCACTCGACTTGCGTTGTCACGCACTTTCGATTGCATTATTAGGTATGTTGCTAACAATATTGTACCTGTTAAGTTTGCTTTCTTCGCAGGCACGATATTGTATGTACGGTTCATTTGAGGCTGGTGCAACCAGACGAACCGGACAGGTACTGTATTCTCCGAGTGAGACGTATTGAGAATTGCATAATTCTCTTACATCCTTTTTGCATTGTAGTTTGGTGTATGCTAGCTTAAAACTGTTGCATGTTGTGCTTCGTTACAACTTTCTTTGCATGATCATAAGTTATGTTCAGCCCCTTGCATCGTCAGTTGCATTTTGCCCTGGCCTGCGGGCGCATATCTTTGTTGTCTTGCATGCTTTGTCTAAGTCTTCGGCCTTGTCAAAAATGGGTCGTCTCCGGGCTTTGACATTCACTCTCGTCATCTTATGACTTCCGAGTTCTGTCAAAGAAGGGCAACTATAGACACCCCATTTTTGACCGTCCTCAAGACTTGGACGTCACTGTTTGAACACTCGGTGATCATCCTTGTTTGTGTTCGTCCTGAGTTCCTAGAGGCCTCGGTTGCGCGCCTTGCCTCAGGATCTCTCGGCTCGACTGTTTTATGCCTGGTTTTGCACCAAGAGCTTGTAGGTGTGTTCTTGAGGGAAGGGGATGGCCTGTCGACCAAGCCTCCTGCCCACCAGCCACCTTTCTTTTCAATCGGCCAAATGTGATGGCCGGTCGGCCAGTTTGACTGCCGGTCAACCATTGTGATGGCCGGTCGGCCAAGTATGGTTTTCAACAGATATCTTCGTAGACAGCTGGCAGCTGTCATTCTAAGCCATGCCCCAGCCCATACCTGGACGTGGGTGTTCTGAAGAGCTGCAGATTGATATGTATCTATATCAATCAAGCTCTCTCATCAAGAGGAGTGGGGGATATACAACTTGAAGAAAAAATATCTCTCTCTCTACATTTTCTGCCTCTCTCTCTAAGGTTTAGGGCTTGTTTGTGCTCAAAAGTGCATTTTCTTTGCACTTTTGCACACAAACACCTAGTTCTCTACTCCCTTTATTGAGCTAAGGTCCTTGGAGGTGGTTTTTGGGGTGATTTGAAGCCTTTTTTGGGTCCAAAAGTTGCTGATTTTTTACTGTGCTTCAAGGGTGAGCTTTTTACCTCTTTTAAGCCTTGTTTTCATAGCTTGTTTTGCCATATTTGCATGCTGTTTTAGTCTTTGTGTATAACTGAAAAAATTCTTATATTTTTATGCTTGAGATATCTCATTAAGGTTGTTTTGGCATTGGGGGTCGACCTCCCCCTCTTAGGCCTTGTTTGGCCCCTTTTTTTTTTGCTTCCTTTGTTAAGTTTTGTTTTCTTTGGTGTATTAGCCTTCTCACCACTAAAGTCCAGTGGATTTTCAGTGGTGAAGAAGGGGATTTGAGGTCTTGCATAGGGGAGGGACACCCCTCTCCCTTGGTCTCTCATTTTGTTCATGTTTTGGCTCATAAGGGTAGCATGTATGCCTAGCTTTGTTTGGCTTAATTTTAGAGGTTATTTGGTATTTATTTAGCATGTTTTACCTCTGTCCCATGTTGGTTTGTTGGCCCCTCTCATGCTTATTACACTTTCTTTGTATTCTCCCATTTTGCCTAAAATTGCATCTAGCCATTAGACCATCATGCTTGCATGTTCTTGCCTAGCTTTGTGAAGCTTTTGGTCATGATTGAGGTCTGTTGGGTGCTGGTTTGGTCGTATTTGATATGTTTTGTATAGCCCCTTTGCATTCTAGCATGTTGGCATCGGGTGTGTGAGTCATGAGCATGCTTGAGTTGGGTTGTTTTAGTTGATTTGGAGTCATTTCACATGCCATTTCAGTCCCTAATCCATGCTTGTATGCTTGCATTCATCATCTCTTTCATGCTTTGAAGGGTTGTTATATTGTGCCTTGGAAATGGTCATTGTGCATGCCTATGTGTTTAGACATTAGGCTGCCATATCAGTGGGTTTTGAGGGCCCTTCTTACATGCTAAAACTCTGTTTTGTATTGAAAAATTCATGCCATGTTTGCTTGGGGGAGGTGTTGAGTAATGCTCCCTTTTGTGGCCTTGAATGCCCTTTTTTTGGACTCATTCCTTGGCATGTTTTGACCATGATCTATGTATGCTTTAGTCTTGTTTTGGAGTCCCTTGGGACTATTTTAGGTCATTTTGGTCCTTTAAGGTTTGGTTGACATAGCTTTGGTTTGACCCCCTTTATTGGCTTCAAGTGTTGGTCATTGTTGCATGCCTTGCTTGCATGTTTTGTTTGATTTGGCATCATTCTCTATTCATTTTCAAAGCTTAGCATGTTGGTTTAATGCCCATATATATCGCCTTTAAGTATGCTTAGAGTTGTCCCCTTTTATGCTTAGGTGATGGACCTTGATGTGTGCATGCTTGCATGCGTCATTTGTGCTCTTGTGCATCCTCTTAGGCCACTGTTTTGGGGGTGGGCTGAGGTCCTCTCGTTTCAGTATAAGTCCATCTTTGCATATTTTGCATGCTTGCATGTTGCATTGCATTGGTTGCATGCTTACATTGTATCATTTTCGCATGTTTGCATGTTGTTTAGTTAATGGCATTACATAGTCTTGTTGTATGCTTGATATGTCCATATTGCATTAGTCTAGTTTGCAGGATTAGATAGTGTCATGTTGCATTAGCTTAGCATGTTCATGTTACCATGCATGAGTTGTGACATGGACAGGCCCATAGCACTTACAGCCCACAGCAAACAACCCCAAACCCATCGCTTGGGACCCATAGCATAACCCGGCTGGCAAAGCCCAGTACAGCTGGAAGTCATCTGGACATGGAGGGCCAATGACATTCGGGCACCTGGCAGGTGAGACATAGGCCATATCAGCAGACAAAGATCTGCCGAGTTATTGCCACAACACATCACCATTAATGCAACCCTTCACAGCATTTATTACGACAACACCTCCTCGTCGGAACGGAGTCCCCTCACCCTGAACAAGGTAGGCTACAGCACAAGCTTTGGGCGGAGAGAGGCACGTTGCAAGGGACAATGAAATGATTGCCAAAGGATATAAGCAAGAATCGAAGACAGGAGGAAGGTTAAGCTTTCCTATCTCTCTCTCTCTCTCTCTCTCTCTCTTTATACTTCCTTCTTCCTTTACTGATTTGCTCGCCGGAGGGTTCACTGGGGGACTACCCCGTTCCCCTTTGGACTTGCTTGCAGGTCATCTGGTGGAACCATCCGCTTGGATTGGAACTTGGAGAACTTGGACCAGTCCGACCCATCCGCCCAGGACGAACTACATCATCAGTTAGGACGAACTGCATCATCAGTTGGCGCCGTCTGTGGGAACTTGTGGTTTATTCGTGCGCTAGTTGTGTTCACTATCGCCGGAGCCCCCCTTTTTCTCCCCGTTACCTTTTCCTCTCACCCGTCCAGGTGTATGGTCACGACTAGATCCATTCTCACCATAATGCCGCCGATCATCAAACAGACCCTCTCCATCCAAACAACCCACCACAGTACATCATCGAGCTTACCAACAGCATTAACCGCATGGCCGAGCAAAACCAGGCCCTGTTCAATGCTTTACTCCAAAGAAACCTCCCCGCTCCACCTCCAGATATTCCACCCAATCCAGAAGGAACCCCGGTCCACACTGCTCCACAACCCCCTCCGCTCAACCCAGAAGGTTTACAACCCCCTCCTCCTCCACATATGAGCCTACCACCTCCACCCTCACGCCCGTCAGTCATAGCGCTAGCCCCTGAGGGGGAAGCCAGCAGCGTCCAGCCTCCATTGACCGACCATGGCGACAACATTCCCCTCTGGGACGCTGAACTCCGAGCTATGAAGCTCTAACTGCAAGGGGTCATGCAAAACATTCAGTCTAAGCCCTCAGTCACCGCCAACTCGCCCTTTGTTGCCTCCATCCGGGACAAACCATTACCCGCCAAGTTCAAAATGCCCACCATTGACTCTTTCGATGGCACGACGGACCCAGTCGACCATCTAGAAACCTACCGCACTCTCATGATCCTCCATGCTTTTCTCGACGAGATCATGTGCCGAGCTTTTCCGTTACACTAAAAGGGTCAGCTCGGTTGTGGTTTAGCCAGTTACCGGCGGACTCCGTCTCCACCTTTCAACACCTTAGTGACTCTTTCCTGAGCCATTTTATCGGAGCCCAGCGTCAGAGACGCCCAGCCACCCAACTCCTTAACATCCGTCAGACCGAGGGGGAGTCGCTCCGCAGCTTCGTCACCCGCTTCAACACCGAAGCCCTTCAAGTAGCGGAGAACGACGACAAGGTCATCCTCACGGCTTTTATGGCCGGCCTGCGGTCGTCCGATTTTCTTTTTTCCCTCTCCAAAAACCCTCCAACCACCATGGCAGCCCTACTATCCAAAGCCCAGAAGTACATGAATGTTGAAGATTCCCTGGCCGCTCGGCAGGACCCAATCACTAAAAATCCGACCCCCAGATACAAGAGGAAAGACTCAGAACCCAGGACCGCCCAGTATAATAGCCAAACACCCCACTATAATGACCGACCGCACCGAGCCGACCGGTCGGCTCCGACCCGACCGCCCGCTCGGTTCGAACGGTACATACCACTCAACTCTCCCATGGAGCACGTCCTCAATCAGATCCAGCGGGACTACCCCCTCAAGTGGCCCCTACCTTCACGAAACCCTTCCGCTCGGAAAGATCAGTCCAAATACTGCCGTTTCCACCAAGACCATGGCCATACCACCGACGAGTGTATTAACTTCAAAGATTAGATCGAGACCTTCATACGCCAGGGCCACCTCAGCCGATTCACAGACAACCGCCCTCAGCAGAGGCAAAGAACCGACCTTCCCAGGAACAATCGCCGACATACACCACCCCGGAACCAAGCCCCGCCTAATCAAGGCCATGATCGCCCACCGCCACAGCCTCGACCCCTGGGGAATCCCCCTCCACCAGTAGGAGAAATCAGAGTCATTTCAAGCGGTCTCACTTGCGGGGGACCATCCCGCTCGGCTCAGAAGGCGGAGCTCAAAAAAATAAGGCAGGGCTCAGACAAAGCAGTGGCGACGGTGGACCGACCTTCCAAACAGTCAAGACAGTGGATCGAACCCATCACCTTCACGGACACCGACTATGCAGGAGTCCGTTATCCACATGATGACCCTTTTGTCATTTTCGCCATTCTCTCCAACTACAAGGTCAGACGAGTTCTCATAGACAACAGCAACTCTTCAGACATCATCTTCCTCAATTGTTTCCACCAACTCAAGGTTGGGGAAGAAAGCTTGTCTCCTCTCCAGACCCCTCTGGTCGGTTTCACCGGCGACCGTGTGACCTCCATCGGCTCCATCGATCTTCCTATAACCGTTGGCGAACACCCGAGGCAAACCACTAAGTTGCTCACCTTCCTTGTGGTCGACTGCCCCTCTGCTTACAACATCATCCTTGGCCGCACAGCCCTAAACGCTCTCCAAACCATCACATCCACCTATCACCTCGCCATCAAATTTCCTACCGATCTCGGCGTCGAAACTGTCAAAGGAGAACAGACCGTGGCCAGAGAGTGTTATGTCACCTCCCTCAAAGAAGTCAAGATGAAAGAGGCCATGATCATCGAAGGGCTTGACGTCCGGGATGAGGACGAGCTGGTCAGAGGAGAACCTGTGGAGGAACTTGTTGAAGTTAACATTGATCCTACCAACCCAATCAAAACTGCCAAAATCGGCAGCCAACTACCTTCCCAAGCCAAGGCCGACCTTACCGCTCTCCTGACCGAGCACAGAGATGTATTCGCCTGGACCCACTCAGACATGCCAGGCATCGACCCCTCCTTCATCACCCATCGCCTCAGCATCGAACCCCACTTTCAACCCCACCGCCAGAAGCAACGCATTTTCCATCCGGAGCGCAACACTCTTATAGCCGCCGAAGTTGACAAGCTCCTCGAGACCCACTTCATCAAAAATGTGGACTACCCTAGATGGTTGTCCAACGTGGTCCTCGTCCGCAAACAGAATGGCAAATGGCGACTCTGTGTCGATTACTCTGACCTGAACCGAGCTTGCCCCAAAGACAGCTACCCCCTTCCCCACATAGATCTGCTGGTCGATGCCACGGCTGGTCATCAAATGCTCAACTTCATGGATGCCTTCTCTGGATACAACCAAATCCTGATGCACACATCTAATCGGGAACACACATTATTCATTACCGACCGAGGTACCTACCACTATTGTGTAATGCCGTTCGGATTGAAGAATGCTGGGCCCACCTATCAACGGTTGGTTAATACCGTTTTCCATCACCAAATAGGTCGGAATATAGAAGTCTACGTCGATGACATGCTAGTCAAGAGCAAACATTCCTCCGATCACCTCACTGACTTACGAGAGACCTTCGCCACCTTGCGCAAGTACCAGATGAAGCTCAACCTAGAGAAGTGCGCCTTCGGCGTAGGATCTGGAAAGTTTTTGGGGTTTATGGTCAGTCAGCGCGGCATCGAAGCTAACCCAGAGAAGATCAAGGCCTTGGTTGAGATGCAGTCACCTAGGACAGTCAAAGAAGTGCAAAGACTCACCGGCCGAGTGGCGGCCCTCAACCGCTTCATTTCCCGTGCAACAGATAAGTGCCTACCATTCTTCAAAGTCCTTCGGCAGACTTTTGAATGGACAGCTGAATCTGAATAGGCCTTCCAACAGTTAAATAAATGCATGGCCAATCCTCCCCTTCTTTCACAGGCAGTCACGGGCGAGCCCCTCTTCCTCTACTTAGCAGTGTCGAGCACCGCAGTCAGTGCAGCTCTCCTCAGAGAAGATGGCTCAATCCAACGGCCGGTCTATTACATCAGTCGGGCTCTCAGGGGAGTGGAGCAGAACTACCCCTTATTAGAAAAACTGTCCCTGGCCTTGGTCATTCCCTCCAGACGACTCCGCCCATACTTTCAAGCCCACTCCATAGTGGTCCTCACCGACCAGCCCCTGAAAAAGGTCATGCAGCAACTAGAGCTCTCAGGCAGACTAATGCAGTGGTCCGTAGAACTCAGCCAGTTCGACATCTCCTACCGCCCTCGGACAACAATCAAGGGGTAAGCTATAGCTGACTTCATCCTGGAGTTCACCAATCCGACCCCGACCACTACCCCTCTACTCCCACCAACCCCAACAGAGCCAGAAGAACCTCATTCTTGGACTCTCAATGTCGACGGTTCGTCTCGCAGAGAAGGCAGTGGGGCCGGCCTCATCCTCACCTCCCCCGAGGGCGGCTATTTCAAATATGCCCTCCGTTTCTTGTTTGAGGCAAGCAACAATGAGGCCGAGTATGAGGCATTGATAGTAGGACTCCGCCTTGCCAAGGACATTGGTGTCAGCCACCTCCGAGTATTCAGCGACTCCCAGCTCGTCGTCGGTCAGATGACGGGGGACTTCGACGCCAAGGAAGACACAAGTCCAAAAACTATTAAAACACTCATGATGCTTGTACAATTGAAACTCAATTTCATGTTAAGATAACTAAATTCAAACCCAAAGTAATTACTTTCTAAAATTAATTTTCAAAAATTTGAACATAGCTCAATTCCTCATTTTTCTTTTAATTACATTAAATTGACTTCAAGCTCTTTCTATTTTCTTCAAAACATGAAATTTAAATTATAAACTTCTTAAAAAATCATTTGCATGCATGAAACATTTATCAAAATTCCAACCAATTCTTACATAATCAAGTCAAACCATAATTAAAATCTTGAATTGCTCTAATTTAGAATTTTATTAATTTTCCTCATATCAAATCAAATTCAAACTCATAAAACGATGAATTAAAAAGTCTCAAAACCTTAAAATTCCCATGATGCATGTAAGGTTGAGTTTCAAATTTATGAAGAATGACAAAATCAAATTCAAACTGACTACTTCCAAACATTATTTCTTAAAATCATAGATGTTCCAAATTATGTTTAATTTGAATCAAACTCTTAAATTACATTACATGCATGAATTAATAATCAAAATCAAAACTCATATTTTATTCTTTATATTTTTTTTCCAAATTACATGCATGTAGAAATGAGACCCAAATTCATGCAAAGATATTCAACATCAAACAAAAAATAATCAATTTCCATGTTTATTCCATAACCATAAACCTGCTTTGTTTTTCTTATTCAAACCCATTTCCTTACAAATTCCATGGAATTGATCTTAAACTCTTCTTAATTTCAAGTGTAATGTGAAGTCTTACCAAATATTTTATAAACATGCATTTAGCTTAAATCTTAAATTCTTACTCAAAAACCCAGTTTCTTGTAATTTACAAGAAATTGATTCCATAGTCTCCTTAATTTCAAGATTTGGATATGAAGATTCTACATGATTTGAGCTAAATTCCTTCCTTGAATTCAATTTTTAAATGTAATGTTTGATTTCCTCTAATCCCTTTGTTTTCCTTTCAATTTCTCACAAAGTGGGTTTCTTCTCTTGCACTCTTTAGCTCTCAAACTCACTCTCTTTCTAAGCTTCTTCCAGCAGAAAAATGCGGCCTAAAAATGAGCTCTCTACTCTCTTCTGACTCACATAATGACACACACTCACTCTTAATAAGGTCCCACGTGTTGCCACACTTTGACTCTTCTTTGAACTCCAACACAAACACTCACACGCACACCACATTTCTCAGCACAACTCACATATATCCTCAATCCTTTAAATAATTTACTACAATTGAATTTTAGTTAAGATTGACATGTAGTGCCCATAATCACTTACAGCCCACAGCAAACAACCCAAACCCATCGCTTGGGACCCATAGCACAAACCCGGCTGGCAAAGCCAGAACAGCTGGAAGTCATCTGGACATGGAGGGCCAATGACATTCGGGCACCTGGCAGGTGAGAACATAGCCATATCAGCAGACAAAGATCTGCCGAGTTATTGCCACAACACATCACCATTAATGCAACCCTTCACAGCATTTATTACGACAACACCTCCTCGTCGGAACGGAGCCCCTCACCTGAACAAGGTAGGCTACAGCACAAGCTTTGGCGGAGAGAGGCCGTGCAAGGGACTGAAATGATTGCCAAAGGATATAAGCAAGAATCGAAGACAGGAGGAAGGTTAAGCTTTCCTATCTCTCTCTCTCTCTCTCTCTCTTTTACTTCCTTCTTCCTTTACTGATTTGCTCGCCGGAGGGTTCACTGGGGGACTACCCGTTCCCCTTTGGACTTGCTTGCAGTCATCTGGTGGAACCATCCGCTTGGATTGGAACTTGGAGAACTTGGACCAGTCCGACCCATCCGCCAGGACGAATTGCACATCATCAGTTGGCGCCGTCTGTGGGAACTTGTGGTTTATTCGTGCGCTAGTTGTGTTCACTATCGCGGAGCCCCCTTTTTCTCCCCGTTACCTTTTCCTCTCACCCGTCCAGGTGTATGGTCACGACTAGATCATTCTCACCATAATGCCGCCGATCATCAAACAGACCCTCTCCATCCAAACAACCACCACAGTACATCATCGAGCTTACCAACAGCATTAACCGCATGGCCGAGCAAAACCAGGCCCTGTCAATGCTTTACTCCAAAGAAACCTCCCCGCTCCACCTCCAGATATTCCACCCAATCCAGAAGGAACCCCGGTCCACAACTGCTCTACACACCCTCCGCTCAACCCAGAAGGTTTACAACCCCCTCTCCTCCACATATGAGCCTACCACCTCCACACCTCACGCCGTCAGTCATACGCTAGCCCCTGAGGGGGAAGCCAGCAGCGTCCAGCCTCCATTGACCGACCATGGCGACAACATTCCCCTCTGGGACGCTGAACTCCGAGCTATGAAGCTCAACTGCAAGGGGTCATGCAAAACATTCAGTCCAAGCCCTCAGTCACCGCCAACTCGCCCTTTGTTGCCTCCATCCGGGACAAACCATTACCCGCCAAGTTCAAAATGCCACCATTGACTCTTTCGATGGCACGACGGACCCAGTCGACCATCTGAAACCTACCGCACTCTCATGATCCTCCATGCTTTCTCACGAGATCATGTGCCGAGCTTTTTCCGTACACTAAAGGGTCAGCTCGGTTGTGGTTTAGCCAGTTTACGGCGGACTCCGTCTCCACCTTTCAACACCTTAGTGACTCTTTCCTGAGCCATTTTATCGGAGGCCAGCGTCAGAGACGCCCAGCCACCAACCCTTAACATCCGTCAGACCGAGGGGAGTCGCATCCCCGCAGCTTCGTCACCCGCTTCAACACCGAAGCCCTTCAAGTAGCGAGAAACGACGACAAGGTCATCCTCACGGCTTTTATGGCCGGCCTGCGGTCGTCCGATTTTTCTTTTTTCCCTCTCCAAAAACCCTCCAACCACCATGGCAGCCCTACTATCCAAAGCCCAGAAGTACATGAATGTTGAAGATTCCCTGGCCGCTCGGCAGGACCAATCACTAAAAATCCGACCCCAGAGTACAAGAGGAAAGACTCAGAACCCAGGACCCCAGTATAATAGCCAAACACCCCACTATAATGACCGACCGCACCGAGCCGACCGGTCGGCTCCGACACCGACCGCCGCTCGGTTCGAACGGGACAACCACTCAACTCTCCATGGAGCACGTCCTCAATCAGATCCAGCGGGACTACCCCTCAAGTGGCCCCTACCTTCACGAAACCCTTCGCTCGGAAAGATCAGTCCAAATACTGCCGTTTCCACCAAGACCATGGCCATACCACCGACGAGTGTATTAACTTCAAAGATTAGATCGAGACCTTCATACGCCAGGGGCCCTCAGCCGATTCACAGACAACCGCCCTCAGCAGAGGCAAAGAACCGACCTTCCCAGGAACAATCGCCGACATACACCACCCGGAACCAAGCCCCGCCTAATCAAGGCCATGATCGCCCACCGCCACAGCCTCGACCCCTGGCAATCCCCCTCCACCAATCGGACACTAAACAGTCGAGTTCGGGGATCCTGAGGCAGGGCGCGCGAGCCGAGACCTCCGGGAACTCCAAACAAACACAAACATGGATAATCACCGAGTGTTCAAATGGTGACGTCCAAGTCTTGAGGACGGTAAAAAATGGGGTGTCTACAACACCACTAATCCTCTTTTCACACACTTTTGATTGACCCTACGTCCACATTGACCCACTCATGCCCTTGAAAAAGACTTTGGTCTGAAGTGAAATTTCTTCTATTGATGACTTGCATAGAAGATCTCCATTGAAGACCATTGTAAATCCTCCAAAATAGTGTTGAAGGGAAGACCATATATGTTAATTTGTTCTTGAGTGTGTTGGCGAGGTTTTGGTACGTAACCAATCAGTTTCCACCACTCCACGTAATGGCACAGATGGCTATTCCCCGTATTGCTCACTAGTCAGAGAAGTACAACAAAACGACTGGAGAATTGTCTTCCAAGGGTTATACTTGCTTCAGCTACTTTTCTCAAGTTCCTGTAGATGAGATAGCCAAGGCATATAAGTAGGTTAAAGAGAAGAAAGGTCCAGCTTGTGCACCATGTGATGTCGAAAAAGAAACTGTCATGACCCAAGCCCGCCCCTATAGGTTTAGTGTCGTAACCGGCCAGTAATTCTTGGATTACCAAAGGCCTCTTAACAAAATAACATATAATTAGGAGCTAGCGGAAGCAAATAACAAATATACAACATCCATTGAGCTGTGCAGACTTACATGAAACAGAAAAATTTTAAACCTTTATATACATATCTATATATCCTCCTTATATCATCATACATATACAGATTAGACAAAAAGGAACTTAGTTCTATTTACAAAATAAACAAAGACTTGTTTAAGCAAACAAGAAAAACAAAACTTGAACTTTAATCACATAGTCATAACCGCTTGGCATGTTGAAAACCTCTACATGAGGCACATAGGTTGGCTAACAAAATAGATTCCAGGCAGACACCTCTAAGCCTGATCACGCGCCTGATCATCTACATACATAAATAATACAGTGAACTGGAACCCAGTGAATAATAACAAGGTAAAAGATTTTAATGAATGATGTCCATCACAGAGTTAGGAATCAGAGTTTATATCAGAAACAAATTCTTATCAGAGACAGAGTCTTATGCATATTCATATTTCAAATTAGAAATAGATTCATATACATGTTTATATTCATGTTCATATTCAGATTTTGCATAAGATCATACGTGGTACACCCAGTAGCTATCATATCAACTTGGTCCTAAGATCCACATATATAGTCGGTACCGACAACCATAAAAGTTCATATCTTGCGCGCAAGTAGCCACGGTATTGTTACCCCCAGGTAAGGGCCACGTGCATATTAGCCACGGTATTGTCACCCCCGGGTGAGGGCCACGTGAACTAAGATTGCCACAAATACATTTCAAAAAAATGGACATTCATTCACGTTTCATAAAATAGTATTTCAGAGAACAGATCATATCATATCAGTCAGAAAATACTTATAATTAAATATAACTTTACAAAGTTATTACTCACAGATAACTACAGAAGCAGATCAGACAGATTGGACAAATCAGATAAATTAGGTAGACAATAGCGCGTGACCTACACAAACACATAACATATACACATGAAACACAATATCAATTCTTTGATTAAACTTGACTTTTCTTGTCTTTTTTTTTATCTAAGTAGTTCGAAGTTCTATCACGCTTTATTCTTTATTTAGTCACATGAATCGGGTTCTCATTTCATGTATTCTTTCATTACTAAATTATTCTTTTCTAAATAAATCAATTTCTTACTTTTCTTAATCAATTACTACTAGGTTAATGACTTATTCTTTAATCAATTAATTTATATTGATTATTAGTTTATTAGTCTTCATTGAGTCATAAATCATGTTTAGAATGCTGAGAAGTGAAAGAGAACGAAAATTGAAATATGAAACTACTTTTCAAATTTTTTTGAAATAGGACTCTTTGCTCGAGCGCAACATTGGTCGCTCAAGCGAACCCCTTGAACGACAACTTCTTCGCTTGAGCGGTGGTGACAAATTCTGAGTTTTCCAGAATGTTATTTAAACTTCAAAACACATTACCAAGACTTCAAATTCACGCATGACTCACTCGAACATGCAAAAACATTTCCAATTACATATACTTAAGGTTAATTCCACTTATACTTCAAGATTTCATCCATGATTTTAATTCAAATTTAGACCTTGGCTTTCACGCTTAAAAATCATCTTTCAATTCTTTCTTTGTTTCATGAAACTTAAAATTGAATATATAAGGCCCTTTCAAAAATATTTGCATGTATGAAATTAAATCAAAATCAAACTAATATTTGACTCTCAAATACAAATTACAATATATTTCCATATTTGTCCGAATTTAAATTTAATTCATTTTCTTCATATCAAGCTTAATTTCAAACCCACAAATTCTAAAACATAAATTGATCTTCCAAAACTATTAAACACTCATGATGCTTGTACAATTGAAACTCAATTTCATGTTAAGATAACTAAATTCAAACCCAAAGTAATTACTTTCTAAATTAATTTTCAAAAATTTGAACATAGCTCCAATTCCTCATTTTCTTTTTAATTACATAAAATTGACTTCAAGCTCTTTCTATTTTCCTTCAAAACATGAAATTAAAGTTATAAACTTCTTAAAAAATCATTTGCATGCATGAAACATTTATCAAAATCCAACCAATTCTACATAATCAAGTCAAACCATAATTAAAATCTTGAATTGCTCTAATTTAGAATTTTATTAATTTTCCTCATATCAAATCCAAATTCAAACTCATAAAACATGAATTAAAATCTCAAAACCTTAAAATTCCATGATGCATGTAAGGTTGAGTTTCAAATTTATGAAGAATGACAAAATCAAATTCAAACTGACTACTTTCCAAACTTATTTCCTTAAATCATAGATGTTCCAAATTATGTTTAATTTGAATCAAACTCTTAAATTACATTACATGCATGAATTAATAATCAAAATCAAAACTCATATTTATTCTTTAATTTTTTTTTCCAAATTACATGCATGTAGAAATGAGACCCAAATTCATGCAAGATATTCAACATCAAACAAAAAATAATCAATTTCCATGTTTAATTCCATAACCATAAACCTAGCTTTGTTTTCTTATTCAAACCCATTTCCTTACAAATTCCATGGAATTGATCTTAAACTCTTCTTAATTTCAAGTGTAATGTGAAGTCCTTACCAAATATTTTATAAACATGCATTTAGCTTAAATCTTAAATTCTTACTCAAAACCCAGTTTCTTGTAATTTACAAGAAATTGATTCCATAGTCTCCTTAATTTCAAGTATTATATGAAGATTCTACATGATTTGAGCATAAATTCCTTACCTTGAACTTCAATTTTAAATGTAATGTGTTGATTTCCTCTAATTCCCTTTGTTATTCCTTCAATTTCCATCACAAAGTGGGTTTCTCTCTCTGCACCTTTGAGCTCTCAAACTCACTCTCTTTCTAAGCTTCTTTCCAGCAGAAAAATGGGCTAAAAAATGAGCTCTCTCTCTTCTTCTTGACTCACATATGACACACACTTCACTTCTTAATAAGGTCCCACGTGTGCACACACTTGCACCTCTTCTTTGAACTCCAACACAACACTCACACGCACACACACATATTTCTCAGCACACACTCACATATATCCTCAAACTCTAAATCATTCTACAATTGAATTTATAGTTAAGATTTGACATGGATAGGCCCATAATACTTACAGCCCACAGCAAACAACCCTAAACCCATCGCTTGGGACCCATAGCACAACCCGGCTGGCAAAGCCCAGGACAGCTGGAGGCCATCTGGACATGGAGGGCCAATGACATTCGGGCACATGGCAGGAGAGACACATGCCACATTAGCAGACAAAGATCTGTAGAGTTATTGCCACAACACATCACCATTAATGCAACCCATCACAGCATTTATTACGACAACACCTCCCCCGTCGGAACAGAGCCCCCTCACCCTGAACAAGGTAAGCTACGGCACAGGCTTTCGGCGGAAGGAGGCGCGTCGCAAGCGACCGCGAAATGATTACCAAAGGATATAAGCAAGAATCGAGGACAGGAGGAAGGTTAAGCTTTCCTATCTCTCTCTCTCTATCTCTCTATACTTCCTTCTTCCTTTACTGATTTGCTCGCCGGAGGGTTCATTAGGGGACTACCCCGTTCCCCTTTGGACTTGCTTGCAAGTCATCTGGTGGAATCATCCGCCTGGATTGGAACTTGGAGAACTTGGACCAGTCCGACCCATCCGTCCAGGACGAATTGCATCATCAGTTGGCGCCGTCTGTGGGAACTTGTGGTTTATTCGTGCGCTAGTTGTCTTCACTATCGCCGGAGACCCCCATTTTTTCTCCCCGTTACCTTTTCCTCTCACCCGTCCAGGTGCATGGTCACGACTAGATCCATGGCTTCTCACCATAATGCCGCCGATCATCAAACAGACCCCCTTCATCCAAACAACCCACCACAGTACATCATCGAGCTTACCAACAGCATTAACCGCATGGCCGAGCAAAACCAGGCCCTGATCAATGCTTTACTCCAAAGAAACCTCCCCGCTCCACCTCCAGATATTCCACCCAATCCAGAAGGAACCCCGGTCCACACTGCTCTACTACCCCCTCCGCTCAACCCAGAAGGTTTACAACCCCCTCCTCCTCCACATATGAGCCTACCACCTCCACCCCCACGCTCGTCAGTCGTGACGCTAGCCCCTGAGGGGGAAGCCAGCAGCGTCCAGCCTCCATTGACCGACCATGGCGACAACATTCCCCTCTGGGACGCTAAACTCCGAGCTATGAAGCTCCAACTACAAGGGGTCATGCAAAACATTCAGTCCAAGCCCTCAGTCACCGCCAACTCGCCCTTTGTTGCCTCAATCCGGGACAAACCATTACCTGCCAAGTTCAAAATGTCCACCATTGACTCTTTCGATGGCACGACGGACCCAGTCGACCATCTGGAAACCTACCGCACTCTCATGATCCTCCATGCTTTTCCCAACGAGATCATGTGCCGAGCTTTTCCCGTTACACTGAAGGGGTCAGCTCGGTTGTGGTTTAGCCAGTTACTGGCGGACTCCGTCTCCACCTTTCAACACCTTAGTGACTCTTTCCTGAGCCATTTTATCGGAGCCCAGAATCAGAGACGCCCAGCCACTCAACTCCTTAACATTAGTCAGACCGAGGGGGAGTCGCCCCGCAGCTTCGTCACCCGCTTCAACACCGAAGCCCTTCAAGTAGCGGAGAATGACGACAAGGTCATCCTCACGGCTTTTATGGCCGGCCTGCGGTCGTCCGATTTTCTTTTTTCCCTCTCCAAAAACCCTCCAACCACCATGGCAGCCCTACTATCCAAAGCCCAGAAGTACATGAATGCTGAAGATTCCCTGGCCGCTCGGTAGGACCCAATCACTAAAAATCCGACCCCTAGAGACAAGAGGAAAGACTCAGAACCCAAGACCGCCCAATATAATAGCCAAACACCCCACTATAATGACCGACCGCACCGAGCCGACCCGGTCGGCTCCGACCCGACCGCCCGGTCAGTTCGAACGGTACACACCACTCAACTCTCCCATGGAGCACGTCCTCAATCAGATCCAACGGGACTACCCCCTCAAGTGGCCCCTACCTTCACGAAACCCTTTCGCTCGGAAAGATCAGTCCAAATACTGCCGTTTTCACCAAGACCATGGCCATACCACCGACGAGTGTATTAACCTCAAAGATCAGATCGAGACCTTCATACGCCAGGGCCGCCTCAGCCGATTCACAGACACCCGTCCTCAGCAGAGGCAAAGAACCGACCTTCCTAGGAACAATCGCCGACATACACCACCCCGGAACCAAGCCCCGCCTAATCAAGGCCATGATCGCCCACCGCCACAGCCTCGACCCCCGGGCAATCCCCCACCACCAATCGGAGAAATCAGAGTCATTTCAGGCGGTCTCGCTTGCGGGGGACCATCCCGCTCGGCTCAGAGGGCGGAGCTCAGAAAAATAAGGCAGGGCTCAGACAAAGCAGTGGCGACGGTGGACCGACCTTCCAAACAGTCAAGACAGTGGATCGAACCCATCACCTTCACGGACACCGACTGTGCAGGAGAACGTTATCCACATGATGACCCTCTTGTCATTTTCGCCATTCTCTCCAACTACAAGGTCAGACGAGTTCTCATAGACAACGGCAGCTCTTCAGACATCATCTTCCTCAATTGCTTCCGCCAACTCAAGATTGGAGAAGAAAGCTTGTCTCCTCTCCAGACCCCTCTGGTCGGTTTCACCGGCGACCGTGTGACCTCCATCGGCTCCATCGATCTACCTATAACCGTTGGCGAACACCCGAGGCAAACCACTAAATTGCTCACCTTCCTTGTGGTCGACTGCCCCTCTGCTTACAACATCATCCTTGGCCGCACAGCCCTAAACGCTCTCCAAGCCATCATATCCACCTATCACCTCGCCATCAAATTTCTTACCGATCTCGGCGTCGGAACTGTCAAAGGAGATCAGACCGTGGCCAGAGAGTGTTATGTCGCCTCCCTCAAAGAAGTCAAGTTGAAAGAGGCCATGATCATCGAAGGGCTTGACGTCCGGGACGAGGACGAGCTGGTCAGAGGAGAACCTGTGGAGGAACTTGTTGAAGTTAACATTGATCCCACCAACCCAATCAAAACTGCCAAAATCGGCAGCCAACTACCTTCCCAAGCCAAGGCCAACCTTACCGCTCTCCTGACCGAGCACAGAGATGTATTCACCTGGACCCACCCAGACATGCCAGGCATCGACCCCTCCTTTATCACCCATCGCCTCAGCATCGAACCCCACTTTCGACCCCATCGCCAGAAGCAACGCATTTTCCACCCGGAGCGCAACACTCTTTTAGCCGCCGAAGTTGACAAGCTCCTCGAGGCCCACATCATCAAAAATGTGGACTACCCTAGATGGTTGTCCAACGTGGTCCTCGTCCGCAAACAGAATGGCAAATGGCGACTCTGTGTCGATTACTCTGACCTGAACCGAGCTTGCCCCAAAGACAGCTACCCCCTTCCCCGCATAGATCTGTTAGTCGACGCCACGGCCAGTCATCAAATGCTCAGCTTCATGGATGCCTTCTCTGGATACAACCAAATCCTGATGCACACATCTGATCGGGAACACACATCATTTATTACCGACCGAGGTACCTACTACTATTGTGTAATGCCGTTCGGATTGAAGAATGCTGGGGCCACATATCAACGGTTGGTTAATACCGTTTTCCATCACCAAATAGGCCGGAATATGGAAGTCTACGTCGACAACATGCTAGTCAAGAGCAAACATTCCTCCGATCACCTCACTGACTTACGAGAGACCTTCGCCACCTTGCGCAAGTACCAGATGAAGCTCAACCTAGAGAAGTGCGCCTTCGGCGTAGGATCTGGAAAGTTTTTGGGGTTTATGGTCAGTCAGCGCGGCATCGAAGCTAACCCAGAGAAGATCAAGGCCTTGGTTGAGATGCAGTCACCTAGGACAGTCAAAAAAGTGCAAAGACTCACCGGCCGAGTGGCGGCCCTCAACCGCTTCATTTCTCGTGCAACAGATAAGTGCCTACCATTCTTCAAAGTCCTTCAGCAGACTTTTGAATGGACAGCTGAATCTGAAGAGGCCTTCTAACAGTTAAAGAAATGCATGGCCAATCCTTCCCTTCTTTCACAGGCAGTCACGGGCGAGCCCCTCTTCTTCTACTTAGCAATGTCGAGCACCGCAGTCAGTGCAGCTCTCCTCAGAGAAGATGGCTCAATCCAACGGCCGGTCTATTACATCAGTTGGGCTCTTAGGGGAGCGGAGCAGAACTACCCCTTATTAGAAAAACTGTCCCTGGCCTTGGTCATTGCCTCCAGACGACTCCGCCCATACTTCCAAGCCCACTCCATAGTGGTCCTCACCGACCAGCCCCTGAAAAAGGTCATGCAACAACCAGAGCTCTCAGGCAGACTAATGCAGTGGTCCGTAGAACTTAGCCAGTTCGACATCTCCTACCGCCCTCGGACAGCAATCAAGGGGCAAGCTATAGCTGATTTCATCCTAGAGTTCACTAATCCGACCCCGACCACTACCCCTCCACTCCCATCAACCCCAACAGAGCCAGAAGATCCTCATTCTTGGACTCTCAATGTCGACGGTTCGTCTCGCAGAGAAGGCAGTGGGGCCGGCCTCATCCTCACCTCCCCCGAAGGCGGCTATTTCAAATATGCCCTCCGTTTCTTGTTTGAGGCAAGCAACAATGAGGCCGAGTATGAGGCATTGATAGTAGGACTCCGCCTTGCCAAGGACATTGGTGTCAGCCACCTCCGAGTATTCAGCGACTCCCAGCTCATCGTCGGTCAGATGACGAGGGACTTCGACGCCAAGGAAGACACAATGCGAGCTTACAGAGATATGGCACTCCCCCTTGTTCGCCTCTTCAATACCTTCCACATCAGACATATACCTCAGGCGGACAACTCCAAAGCGGATGAGATGGCTCAGCTGGCCTCTGCCGACCATCCTAATCTCAGTCATGATGTCCGTCTCGAATACCTACACCACCCGACCATTTCACCCGACCTGCAAGCCGTACAGTTCATCCAAAACGAACCCATCCCTTGGGCATCCGACATTCTCCTATTCTTGACCACAGGGGCACTCCCAGATGACCAACAGCAGGCAGCCAAAGTCCGATCCCGAGCATCCAATTACATCATTGTCGATGGTATATTGTACAAGCGCGGTTTTTCGCGGCCATATCTACGGTGCCTCAATCCAGCTTAAGCAACTTATGTAATGCAAGAGATCCATGAGGGAATTTGTGGTAATCATTCAGGCGGCAGGTCCCTTGCCCACAAGATACTCCGTACAGGGTATTTTTGGCCAACTCTTAATCAGGATGCAGCCGATTTCGTGCTCAAATGCGATAAATGTCAACGTTTCACCAACATCCCCCATGCTCCTCCGACAGAGTTAATCACACTCTGCAGCCCCTATCCATTTGCCAAATGGGGGATTGACTTGGTTGGTCCACTTTCCACCGGCCGAGGCCAGACCAAGTTCGCGATTGTCGCCATTGATTACTTCACCAAGTGGGTCGAGGCCGAGCCCCTTGCCACAATCACCGAGCGGAACACCACCAGGTTTATCTGGCAATCGATCGTTTGTCGATTTGGCATCCCTCAAGCCATCATCTCCGACAATAGCAAACAATTCGATAACGCGAAGTACCGAAAATTTTGTGCAGATCTCCAGATCCAACCATGCTTCTCTTCCCCCGGCCATCCCTAAGCAAATGGCCAAGTTGAGGTCACCAACCGTTCTCTTCTGAAAATCATCAAAACTAAGCTCGAAGCTGCTAAAGGCCTTTGGGCTGAGGAACTACCAAATGTACTCTGGGCTTACCGAACCACTGCTCGCACTCCCACTGGGGAAACCCCTTTTCGCTTAACATATGGCGTTGAGGCGGTTATTCCAGTAGAAGTCGGCCTGCCCACCCCAAGGGTTTTACATCCGGATCTCGCCTCAACCGAAGAGCTCCGTCGAGCAGACCTGGACCTCATCGAAGAACTCAGAGAGACCGCTGCTGTCAGATTGGCTTCGTACCAGTAGAAAATGAGAACACACTACAACCGCAGAGTTCGACGCTGAGAGTTCTCTGTAGGGGACCTTGTCTTGAGAGAAGCGACTCTTGCCACAAAGAATCCAACTGAGGGCAAACTGGCAGCCAAATGGGAGGGACCCTACGTCGTGAAAGCCCGACCACGACCGGGCACTTACCGACTTCAAGACATGGAAGGCCGAGACCTCCCCCATCCCTGGCATGCGGAACACTTAAAGCGTTACTATCAATAAGTTCTTACTTTTGTATTGTCAACATTGTTGTATTTTCCTCTTTAATACATAATGCAAATTCTGACCGAAGTTTTCGGCTCTTATAATTCAACTGTCTGTATGTCGCTCCCATGCCACTTTCACTTGCATCCTTCAAAGCCTCAGCCAGACTGAGCACTCAAAACCTTGGCCAGACCGAGCACTCAAAGCCTCGGCCAGACCGAGCACTCAAAGCCTCGGACAGACCGAGCACTCAAAGCCTCAGCCAGACTGAGCACTCAAAGCCTTGGACAAATCGAGCACTCAAAGCCTCAGCCAGACTAAGCACTCAAGGCCTTGGCCAGACCGAGCACTCAAAGCCTCGGACAGACCGAGCACCCAAAACCTCAGCCAGACTGAGCACTCAAGGCCTCGGCCAAACCGAGCACTCAAAGCCTCGGACAGACCGAGCACTCAAAGCCTCGGCCAGACTGAGCACTTCAAGGCCTTAGCCAGAACTGAGCACTCCATGCTGAGATCATCCTATCCATGAAATTTTGAAAAACAGGATCATGTTTTTAACACTCAGTCACATTTTCACTTAGTTAAATTTCAAAGGTGTTTTCACGTATTTCATTTACTAATCAGATTATCTCCCACTCCACCCAGCTTGTTTCTCCAATTTCTTCTCTACGAGTTTACAATTAACTGATTAGTTACGATCTGCAACCTACTCTTCTATCTTCATCCATGGATTCTTCATCCATACTTGTTAAATTGGACGTACTAACCTCATTCGAATATTATGTTCTATCATCCTTTCAATTTTTATACAAATCCAATCTTACTCTGCAGGGAGGAACTTTTAACTTTAACTTTGCACTAAATTTTTATTGCATAATTTTTATGACCAGTTTTTATAACAAGACTTCATTCATTTTAGACAATACAGGTCCACACAGTCAACTGACAACATAAACGAAATAACATTTGTACACAAGTCCATTACAATAACATCCTTCATTCATTCATTCATTCATTCATTTACAATGTGTACACAAGTTCATTACCAAAAAAAAAAAAAAAACACAGAGATTGAACAGCTCTTCTTCTTCTTGGTTATTTGGATACCAGCTCTTCTTCTTCAATGTCCTCGTCCAGGGGGGTCTGGGCCACATCATCTTCACCTATCGTTACACTACTCAGGTCCAAGTGTGGGAACAGCTCTTCAGCTCTGCGTTTGAACATCTTCCAACCGCTGTCCCAGAACTCGGCCATTTCGTGCTTATAGAAGTCTGACTGCTGGAAGCTCTCAATCACCTCTGCCTCTGTCCTACCTCCAACAGTCGTCCTTGATGGGCCCACCTCCCTGCCTCTTGTCCAGCCAGGTTCCTGGCGACTGCAGCATCTACCGCCATTTGAAATTCGGGAGACCCCTTGTATTGCTCCACTGCTGTGACGCACAGATCGGGGTAGGCCGCCCTTTCAGAAGCCGCCTTCGCCCTCTCTTCGTCCAGCTCTCTCTGCAGGGCCCCCCTTTCAGCAGCTGCTGCTGCCCTCTCCTCTTCCACTCCCTTCCTCAGGCTCTCCATCTTCGCCATCACCTCCGCCTTTTCTGCTTCCAACTCCCTCAGAAGCCTCCTCTTCTCCCCCTCTGTTCTGGCACGCTCCTCCTCCAACTCCTTCAACAGATCTCCAATTCTGGCATCTGCCTCATCCTTTTGCCTGACCAACTCTTTATTGCTGCTCATGGCCTCTTCGTGTCGCTCGACCGTAACGGCGCAGGCCCTTTCAGACTCCTCCAACTTTTTCTGTTCGCCAGCCAGTTGGAACTCGAGCGACACGACCTTACGGTATGTGTCCTCCAGCTCCAACTTGACTGCTGGCAGATCAGCGTGGGCAGTCTTCCAGTCGACACTCTCCTTCTTCAACTTGGCCAACTGGGCTTTCGCCTCTTCAGCTTTTAGCTTGGCAGCCCCCGTTTTCCTTAGAAGGGCCCCTACCAAGGTGGTCACCTCCATTTGGGCGGAGCATAACCCCCTCAGCAGGTCAGCTTCATTGAACCCGGATGCCGAGCGCAGGGCTACCTCGTCCACAATCTTCACCAAGCGATCTGCCCCCCCTGGCTGGGCCCTCCTCTCCCTCCAACCTCTCAGCTACCGCGCGGGTATGGTAGATCGCTGTGGCCAGGCGGACTCCTCCTTCCTGGGGTGCAGGGCCCCTTTGGGTCTCATCTCTCCCGTTGGGCTCAGCTTCAGTCAATCCAACTCCCACTTGCATTGTTGGGGCAGTCTCCACAACCTCTAGTGCTGGGGTGACTCCTACCACCTCTGGGATCTCCTTGGCCACAGGGACCTCCACCTCAGCTGGTGCCACCTTAGCCCTCTTGGCCCCAGCCTCATCTGCAACCCCCTCTGAGGCACTCCTCTTCTTTTTCTTCAACGTCTCCCCCTCCTTTTTGGCCCGTTTCTTTACCGGATCTACGGGGGGCGGTCGTGGCTCAAAACTGCCTAAGTCCTTCCCCCCTAGCGGCCTCGGGCGCGGTCGGATCCTCTCCCGCGTGATCGGTTGAGGCGGTCGGTCTCCTCGCGTTTCCTTTAACTTCGTGGCCTTGGCAAGTATGGCCTGATCCTCTACTTCCTGAACTTCTCTCCTCGCCTCCAATTCTGCTCGGCCGAGGTCCCCAACCTTCGGCTGCGGTCCCAACCTTGCCTCAAACAGCGCGGACGGCTGAACAAGCTCGTCCCACTTGGCATTCTCCCTCTCCCTCCACTCCTTCACCCTCTTCACCCTCTCCTCCGCCGCCACCCCCAGTCTTGGCTCCACCGACCTCATGGGCACCTTCCAGATGGTGCGCACTCCCACTCCCCCATTAGCCGACACATAAAACCACCGTGGCCGCCACCCCTTGATCGATGTCGGTAGCCCCGCCACCAACCCCCTCCCCATCACTGCCTGTAGGGTGACCCACGTCTCCTGCTGCCCCGACGCCTTATAACAGGAAAAGAACTCGTCTACCGCCATGGCTTCCCCCCCATTCGCCTTGGGCCACGCGTTAGCACAGGCTAGCAGAATCTTCCATGCATTGGGCATCAATTGCCCCGGTGCTACCTCTACACGGTTGAGTACGCCAACCACCACTTGGGGCAGTGGCAACCTCAACCCCCCTTTTAGCGCCTCCTCGTAAAGGGAAAACTCCCCTGGCCTGGCATCAGATGGCCTTTCTCTTGATGTTGGCAGCAATAACTCCACCTCAGCCGGAATCTGGTATTTTTCCCTAATACCCTCTAAATCCGCCGCAGTAATGGTGGATTTGTCAGCCTTAGTGTGCGACTGCTCCGGCTCTACTTGGCTTATTGGCCTTGGAGCCACTACCATCGTCTGAGATTGTCCCACCAATTCCCCCACCCCCACCATTCGTGTCTCCGTCCTGTATCACGCCGCTAGCTCCTCTGCATCATCGTCTCCCAGAGGGTCCACCCTCACATTCCCCACTTCTTCTTATGCCATTTCTAGGGTTTTCTTACGAATCACTTCTGACGCAGGAGCAAGGAAGTTGGGAAAATGCTGCGAAGGTGTGTCGTATGCAATAAAGGAATTAACACTTGGATATTTTGAGTTTTTGTAAAAAGGTAGGTGAACCGAATTATACCAAAAACTCACGGTTTACCCGTATTCCATGAATCCACATTAATTTTCGCCCGTTTCAACCTTTCAAATCAACCGCCAAAACCGCCTTTTCAAAACCCTCCCTCGTGACCTATCGTTTCATTTCTGTCCCAACGCTTCACTTCCCCCACGATTTTACCACGTGTATGGCCACGATGCACTGTCCCCTCCCCTTACCATGTCCTTTCCATTTCACATCATCACATGGCACATCCCCCTTCTTTGAGCCCCGCGCCGCCCTGGTCGGCACGCCCCACGCTCGGCCTCCCCCCGCTCGGCCACTCTTGCGGTCGACACACCTCGCGGTCAGCACGCCTCACGGTCGACCCCTCCCGTTCGGCCACCCTCACGGTCAACTTCCCCAACTCGGCCATCCTTGCGGTCGGCCCGCCCCACGGTCGACCCCTCCCGCTCGGCCATCCTTGCAGTCGGCATGCCTTACGGTCGACCCCTCATGCTCGGCCACCCTCACGATCAGCTTCTCCCGCTTGGCCATCCTTGCGGTCGGCACGTCTCACGATCGACCCCTCCCGCTCGGCCACCCTCGCGGTCGGTACGCCTCCCGGTCGGCACGCCTAACGGTCAACCTCTCCGCTCGGTTCGCACTTTCCTTCCTTCTTACTATTCCCTTCGTTGGACTAAAGCTGCACTCGGAAATGGGGGACTACTGACATGGATAGGCCCATAGCACTTACAGCCCACAGCAAACAATCCCAAACCCATCGCTTGGGACCCATAGTATAACCTGGCTGGCAAAGCCCAGTACAGCTGGAAGCCATCTGGACATGGAGGGCCAATGACATTCGGGCACCTGGCAGGTGAGACACAGGCCACATCAGCAGACAAAGATCTGCAGAGTTATTGCCACAACACATCACCATTAATGCAATCCATCACAGCATTTATTACGACAACACCTCCCCGTCGGAACGGAGTCCCCTCACCCTGAACAAGGTAGGCTACGGCACAGGCTTTCGGCGGAGGGAGGCACGTCGCCAGGGACAGTGAAATGATTGCCAAAGGATATAAGCAAGAATCGAAGACAAGAGGAAGGTTGAGCTTTCCTCTCTCTCTCTCTCTCTCTCTCTCTCTCTCTCTCTCTCTCTATACTTCCTTCTTCCTTTACTGATTTGCTCGCCGGAGGGTTCACTGGGGGACTACCCCGTTCCCCTTTAGACTTGCTTGCAGGTCATCTGGTGGAACCATTCGCCTGGATTGAAACTTGGAGAACTTGGACCAGTCCGACCCATCCGCCCAGGACGAACTGCATCATTAATTAGGACAAACTGCATCATCAAGTTGCATCACTTTGCATTGTATATTGTATCCATGCATTACATTTTGCTTGGTTTGGGGTGTCAAACCAAGTATGAGGATTGAGGAGTGTTCATACTCCAAGTGATGTAACACGTCTCAACCCTCGGTCGTCAATCCCTTTGACCTCAACATGATAGGGTGTTAGAATTCATCTCTTTTGGTTACATGCATTTACATCAAGTTGCAAACTTGGCCTCTTAGGTCATCATGCATCAAAATGCACAATTGATGGCCCGAGGGTCGAGGGCCAAGCTCCCTTGAGTCCATTACATGATAGGGAGTGTGTCCATGCATACATTTGCCTAAAAATTCCATGTCGTACACTGCTTGCCCTCTGCTGCTGTCAACTGCAAGTTCTGCAGGAAGTTTTCGCCGATCGACTAAATATAGTGCCGACCGGCCAGGAATTTGTGGCTGATAAGCTTGATCAGTGGCCGATGACTATCCCCTTTGGCCGATGATGTCCCCACTTGGTCGATGATGCTCCCCAGTGTCCATATAAGCATCCTTGGGACTTGTGAGAATTTTCAGAGGAGCAGGGCAGTGCAAACAGAGGCAACAGTGGCATGGTACAGATTTTCAAGCGAGACGGATTTGAGCATGCATCATCCACGCATTCCGAGGCAGGGCTGCGGCCACCTTTCCTTTGCATTTAATTTGTTAGTTAAATTAGAAAGTTCTGTAATAATTAATTTAGTATTATTTATTCGGACTGTAATATTTATTCGGACCCTCCAAGTGAGGGCAATTGTGTAATAAGTATGCATGAGTGTGTGTATGTCTCCCAACCCCACGTCTTTCTTCCCTTTTATTTACTAACTTTCGATGGTTAGTCTAGGGCATGTTTCAATTAGCATACAGTATGATAGCATGTCTGCATCCATTCATTCGTTTTGCATGCACCGGCCTCAGCGCATCATTCTAACTGCATTTGTATTTCAATTCCAAATTGAATGCGTGTTAGTTGTAGCATTTCACGTGTCATTGTAGATTAGCCGAGCCCATCTTAGTTGCATTTTGCATGTGTTGCATTAGCCATCTTAACATGAACTAGGATCATGCATATGATTACTAACTAGTTTTTTTTTGTTTTGGCTTAGAGTACTCGGTAAGCATTTACGCTTTAGCATCCCTGCATGAGTGTGAGTGCTAACATATCTACCATGAGGCTATGTGCTTATGTGATATAGCTACATGAATGCCTGTGGATGGAGGTCTTTTGTTTGGATTGGGACAAATTCAACCAAACCATTTTCCGAAAGCCCACTGAGGTGGCAAAATCATGTTTTTACTAAGCCCACTGCGGTAGCAAAACCCTTTTTCTGAAAGCCCACTGTGGTGGCAAAATCTCTTTTTCCTAAGCCCACTTGAGAGTGGCAAATCCACATCATTTTGAGGTCAACCACGAGTTGAATTTGTTCCAATTTAGGCGATTTGGTCTATACTTGTTTGCCATGTGCATAACATAGTAATTCTAGGCTAATAACCGGAATAAGAACACATAACATTTTCAAAAACGGATATCACGGTTAGTAGAGGCTGATCTTCGGATCGGGCGAGAGGGGGTGTTCATAGCTGACCTTCCCCAATCGTACCCAAGCTCCCGAGCCAAGGCAACTTTGGTGATGACGGACACGTGGCCTTTTGGCACCGAGTCAGGGTTTCCTAAATTCCCCTATAAAAAATATTTAGGTGGCGACTCTATATCTGGCAAAGCAGTCCATATTTGGCACTTCTTTTCTAAAAATCTGTTGTCTCAAAACGATTTGCCGGATTTGGACTCTTTGGTTCAGATTAAGAACCGTGACACAAATCGAGTCTGAACTGTAGCTTGAGGCCCATGGGCGCGTCTACAGTTACCCTCCTAATTCGAGTTGCTAGAATTACCCATGCTTGCCTTCTTCTTGGCTCCATACGACACTCGGCGATTGTCATAGTTCTGCCTCTTTCTCTGGTTTTCTCCTGAATTCTGGTACCTGTTCAGGTTAGGTTCTGCCAAGATGGCTTTGTCCAATACTCTGACGTAAGTTGGCATGTTGGGCATGTTAACTCGATCTTGTATCAGTCCACGAAGCCCACTTTCAAACTTTTTAGCCTTCCTATATTCATCGTTGACCATGTGAGGTGCGTACCTCGCCAATTCGGTAAAAGTACGGTCGTATTCAGCCACTATTCTGTTGCCCTGCGTCAAAGTCTGGAATTCCGTAGTTTTGCAATCTCGGACATTGAGGGGAAAGTGCTTGTTGTAAAACAACTCCAAAAATCTGGCCCAAGTTAGACCTGGATTGCTTTCTTGGGTCATCATCCACCACCCGCAAGCGTCGTCACCCAATGTGAATGCTACCAATGACACCTTCTCAGCGTCGATGCTAGGAAAAATCTCGAACAACTTCTCCATCTCAAGAACCCATGCTTCGGCTTTCATCGGCTCTATACCCCCAAGGAACCTCGGCGGTTTCATTTTCTTAAACTCTTTAATCAAGGCTATCGTGCTGTCCCCATACAAGGCTGGCTGTGGGGGCACTTGTGGTACTGGAGGAGGTGAAGGCGGAACTACATTTTGGCCATTTGTCTGCTTGGCCTGAGTGGAGGTGGTACTAGTGTCTTGTGGCCTAGGTTGTCTCAACTTATGAACCAAACCTTCGACCAATCTCTCTAATTTGTCCAATCTATCCTTTGGATGATCTCGGCCAACTGGAGGTTTACCCCTTCTCATGATGCTAAGAGTATGCAAAATGTGGCTTTAAACAAAATGAGCAAATAGACATATATGCAAGTAACAAATAATCATGCTGAGAGGATGCACATCTTGTCAAGTAGCAAGCAATATGATGTAATCCTAAGATCATTCTAAGGGAAATCCTATGCTTTTTAGGACTCAAAATGTGTTAATAACGTACTATAAGGAATTTGTGCTCTGATACCAATCTGTCATGACCCCATTCCACCCCTAGTAGAATGGTGCCATGATGGCCAGTAATCCGAGATTACCCAAGGCCAACTGACAAAGATTCACACACAAACAGAGTATACATATGGGGCTTACATGTGCGGAAGCAATGAATTTAAATCTAATTAGTCCACAAGAGCTGCGCATAAATCAAATGAAATGACATACATAATACAGTTTTACATCTTGGATTCAAATGAAATAGAGTACATAATACATCTTGATCAAAAGGTTTCTTAAGACATAAGTGCAAAGCCAAGAAGCATAATCTTCAAGATGCTAGCAAAAGTGGGAATCCAAAACAAACTTGCAAACAAACATTTAGGCATCACCGCCTTCCTGCTCGTCACCTACATATATATAGAGAGGGTGAGCTTGGATACTCAGTGAATGATATTAGTAATAAATGGTTGCATGAATGATATACGAGATCTTTATCAAAACAATATCAAAACAACACATAGCACATCTAGTACAAAATCAAGGGATGAACCAAGTTCATCTATCAAATCTTTCAAGCTTCAAGGGATGTTTACAAGCATCAATAATACAAGGGATGACATTACACAAAGGTGCTACAAAAGCTTAGAGTCCTCTAGCACGTAGGGACTTGTGCTACAAAGGCTTAGAGTCCACTAGCACGTACGGACTTGTGCTACAAAGGCTTAGAGTCCACTAACACATACGGACTTGTGTTACAAAGGCTTAAAGTCCACTAGCACGTATGGATTTCCAAAACAAGGGTGTAGTTGCATTATAGTCCCCTGGCACTAAGGACTTATGCTACAAAGGCTTAGAGTCCCCTAGCACGTACGGACTTGTGCTACAAAAGTTTAGAGTCCCCTAGCACGTACGAACTTTCAAAGAATGTCATCTAAAACAAAGCTAATACTTGATACACAAAATTGGGATATCATTCATACTTACAAATACTTTTCCAAACAAGGCAAAACGAGACTTTATCAAAACGTTATAACATAGCTTTATTAAGAATACCACTCACATAGCTCTTCGAATGTAGGGCTTAAGGCAAGGATCCAAGACCTACAATCATATAACAAGGTCTACTGAATGCACTTCAAGAAGACAAGAAGAGATGCTCAAAATGCATACGAAATGCATTCCCAAAACAAGTTATACATGCATGCAAATGATCTCGGCATTTCCTTCAAGACTAGATCAAGACAAAGCAAAACATGCTGGGAGTTAAAACATTATTTTTCATCTCGAGAAACATACTGGGCACTAACCAGGTCTTGGCCAAGGTCTCACACCTCCTTGCCGAGGTGTGTTCCCGATGGCCACATTCAAGAGAGTGAAGTCGGGAAAATCTGGGTTTCCCTTCGAAGAACATGAAGAACATGAACATGGAGAAGATGAAGAATATGAATGCTAAAATCATAACTTCTTTATTCAAAATCTGAGATTTCATGCTAGGAGTTTGAAAACATGGACTTGAGTACCTGTACTTGGAGATTCCGTGAAAACAAACACGAAAACATAAAACTTGATATAAGCTTTTGGATCAAAACTTGGTTTTCTTTCAAGAACACAAGAACACCATTTCTCTTTCTAAAACCAACTTTAAATCAATGCATGGCTTGCAAATCGTGGTGGATCTTTCAATGCAGCTAAATGAACAATAAGAACGACAAGTGTAGATTAAGATTCTAACCTCAAGACACGAATCTGACGGTTTGAATCCTAAGGATCAAGCTTGGAAATCTACTTCTCTCTCAAGAACTCCTTCTTCCTCCTCTAGAGCTTCTCTCTCCTCAAGATCAAAGACATGTAGCAAATGATATATTTTCTTAGGTCTGCCGGCTGACTTAACCCTCTACAGGGCACGTGGCACTACCGGATTGGTTCTCCTCAAAAAGGTGATTGAAAGACAAGACATGTGTAAGACAAAGTGTATAAGACAAGCTAGACGGCAAGGACACTCCGGCAAGCAATGACATCGGCTAGGAAAAGGTTTCGGCAAGTAAGGTTGCAATGATCTCGGCTAGGAAGGACAACACTTGACTTAGCTGTGCCACACCTTGGCCTAGATGTGCCACACCTCGGTCTAGGTCGTACCAATCCAGGAACAAGATCACTTGGGTTCAAAGATAACATCTCGGCCTAGATAATACACATCTCGGCCTTGGTGATGCACGCCTCGGCATAGATAGTGACATCTCGGCCAATATGCAAGGGTGAAGGTGGAGGTCAACCAAAGTGGTTCCAAGATGGTCCTAGGTGCAAGAGGTTCAAAGGTGACCTCGGCTTAAAATGACCTCGGCTACGCTCACCAAGCAAGAAACAAAGCATACAAGCAACACTTAAGCAAACCAAGACAAGATTTGCAATGCAAACTTAACAAGACAAAATCATATAAATGCATGCGAGCATGACTAAGATAAGGTGAGGGTTATTACAGACCCTCTTGTAACGAAGGCAAATTTGTAATACTTGATGGATGTCTTCCAACATCTATTTTTTTCTCCCTTTTTATTTACATGCTTACCGTGGTTGTATAAAGCATCACGTTTTCCTTTATTATTCCCATGCATCGTATCCATTTTTGCATGTATTAAGGTTCGACTCATCATACTTGATGTCATTATCATTTCCTACTTGATTATGTGCGCTAGCTTATGTTTTGAGTTGATTCACATTTCATGTTAATAGCCGAATCTAGTAGTTACATTTTGTATGTGTTGCATTAGTCATGTGCATTTTTAGTGTGTCTGTTGTTACCATATTGAGCATACTACCATGGGGCTATTTGCTTATTTGAAATATCTCTATGAATGCCTGTGGATGGCGGCTATTTTGCTTAAATTGGAATGACTTTGATTGTTATACATATGAGGTCATTTTTCCTTTGAGTTGCACATATTGTAAACTCATTCAAAATCACATGAGATCAAAGCATTCTAAAGGAAGTGACGCGGTCTAAACTTGTTTGCCTCACATAGTAATGTTAGCATATTAATAAAACAGAATATAAGCATATAATGTCTATAAAATTCACATTATGACTTAGTAGAGGCCGAACTGAGACAACTTTGGTTATGACGGACAAATGGCCTTTGACACGAGTCACATGATTTTTAATTCTCCCAAAAATATTAGGTGGCGACTCTAAAATCTGGTAATGCTATCCATTTTTGGCATCTCTGGTGATCAATGGATTTTTCTAAGATTTGTTAGATATGGACTCTCATTTGTTTTTCTGTTTCACATTACACTTGTGAAGCCAGATTTAGAACCACGAGAGTCCGAACTATAAGGAATCGTATCCGAGGAGTCTGAGGAGTGCGAAAAACCAATTACAGTTTCTGGCGACTCTGCTGGGGATATTAGAGAACTTGACTTGAACTTTATGATGTGAACTTTTATCTACATATATATGTTCTTTGCATTGCATTTGTATGGTGCTCTTAAGTCACTGTGTTTACCACCTGATATCCTGGAGGGCTTACTAGAGGCTTGCCAAAATGTTGGTCGAACGTAGGCAATGTCACGTTGGGAACACAACCCTTGGATCTGGGTTACCGCTGTACTGCTTGATCCTCCTTTTACTTTTCGGTGTTAGTTGTGAGAGGAATATTAGGTAATCTTGCTGAGGTACCCTTTTGACTAATTGGCCTAGTGCATGTAGTAAGCTCTAGTGACTTTCAAATTAAGACAGAATACTCTCCAATTTTTAGGATGTCGTGATATTGCTTGTTTGAATTAATAAAACTCTATATCATTCCAAAGCTAGGACAGGGTAACCCTACCCCCTTATAGGGGTGTTTTGCTCTTTTTACCTGATATGTGCTATATAGTGGATCTATACAGGGGTTCCTGAATTCATATCAGTGGTTCAGTTATATCATTTTGTGGGGCAAAATTTAGTGGGAGTACAGTCATTCAGTTATGATCATATCTGTTCTAGTGAAATTAGACTGAGGTGTTGTCTGATTTTTGATTTTTGCTTTTCTTTTTATTTCTTTTGCTAGATAGTCTTGTAATCATAGCTTCAGAAAGACCTGATATCCCCTAAGTTTTGTGGACTCGCACCAGTAGGCTTTGCAAGATCAGATATCTGGTTGAAGGCCAGCCAGTGTTAGTCTCTCTCCCGTTGGTTGTTCGAAGGACGAGAATCAGGCAGTTGTCGCCAGTATAGAGCATTCACTAGTCACCTGTACATTCCCACGCACTCTGCTCGCCAATAGCTGACTCTGTCGTATCCGTAATGGCACAAAGTCCAGAAAAGGTTACAGTCGTGATGACGCCCTTTCAAAGGCCATAGATACACTAAACCAGAGAATCACCATGCAGATGAGACCATTGCTGAAATGGGACATCTACTACACATCCAGTCCTAGCCACCCAGCCGAATCCCTATCCACCTCTGCTACTAAAGATTTGCAGGGTCCAGATCCTCAAGAAGCGTTAGCATAAGCCCCGGTTTTTAGACCTCTGGTACAGCCTAATGAGGGACTTTTCCCTCTTGATATTAATGATTTCAATCCTACCATGATAAAAATCTCCAAGCTTGAGAAAATGCTCAAAAAATCTCAAGGCTTTAACTCTATTCCAAACATCGAGGATAGTTACACTGAGGCTTCTGTAAGGTTCCCAGAGAAGTTTAAGATGTTGGATATTGACAAATTTGACGAAAGTGGAGATCCGATCATCCACATCCGTCTCTTCTCAGATGTTTTAAAACCAATGGACCTAACACGGGCTCAAAAATTGTCTTTGTTCGGAAGGACTCTATTAGAAGTGGCAGCCATTTGGTATGTCAAACTAGAGGATTCGACCAAGCAGAATTGGGAAGAATTAGCTGAGGGATTTGTTAATCAGTATTCCTACAACACTCAGATAGAGGTGACAATTAGCGAGCTAGAGGTAACTTCTCAGAATCCCAAAGAACCTTTTATTGACTTTGTTGCCAAATGGAGAGCAAAGGCCATCCGAATGATGAATAGGCCTTTAGAGAAAGAGTAAGTCCGATTGGTGGTTCAGAATCTTGAACAAGACATGCTGCAAAGGATGATAGTCTCTCCACTGTCCACTTTCACCGCTTTATATGAATTAGGGGTTCAGATCAAGAGTGCATTAAAAAAGGGGATCATTTAGAGGACAAGCGAACCTGCAAAAAGGCCATTTACCAAGGGTTCCAATGCTAGCGGTAGCACTATTCCTAGGCCCGCTGAAGTCAATGCCGTCACCACCACAATGAAGACAGCTGATCCCTTTGCTGGTGTAAACCCATAAACCACTTGCTCGGCTCAAACCCAACTCAGAACCTTTACCCCTCTTCACATGTCTGAACCATGCTTTGAAGGTCCTGACAGAAAAAGGGCACCTCAAGCCCCTTGACCCTCGACCTCTCCCCGACCCATTCTTGGCTAGGCATGACCCTACCCAGTACTATGCTTTCTATCAATAGGACAACTATCATACTGACCATTGCATCCACCTTCGTCATAAGATTCAGGATCTTATTGACGATGAGATCATAGCTCCACCCAAAAAATCGTATGCCACCACTAACCTATTACCTTTACACCTCAACCTAATCCATACACTACCATCTACCTACAACCCCAGTGTATACATCACCCTAGACAATTTACTCAAGCCTGAGGCGTTCATTCCAGAAAGCATGGGCTTGTGTATGATGGACGCACTTGAACTCCAATCACCTTAAACCTAAAAAATTCAACTCCTTAATAGCCCAATTCCAATCCAACCCACTTCAAAGAGCCTAGCCCAACCAACTCACCAAGACCAAGTCGGTTCAAATACACCGCAAACACTAATGGTCTAACCTACTACTTCTGAGTTGATGAGCATGATTGAAGATCTTAAGAGAACTATGGCAGATTTAGCTTTTGGGGTCTTGGCTCCATCATCAACTACATCACATGCCAGAAATTTCACGTCAAAAAGCTCCCCAATCTTGGGGCGAGCTATAATTAGAAAAGGCCAACCCGAAACATCTCAAGTCTGGGTGATAACATGTTAACAACAAATGGGACTCGCTCCGATATAGCCACCCAATCCCTTGGCCAAGCTGAAGCAAGTGCAAGAACAAGGCCGAGGCAAGTATTGATCCCTATGTACATCTTTGGTGGGCTATTGAGACTTTGAAGGTTAAAGGGCTAAACAAGCAGCAAGTACTTGCAATTGTTGCAAAGACTATGGATTACACTTTTGTCGCTCAAGTTGGAGGCATTTTGAATCAGGGGGTAAGCCATGAAAAAGAATGCCTTACCAGAAACACCTTTTTCAGCTCTAATCCTACACCCGTAAGAGATCTCCAAACCCAATCAACACTCGCTAACCCCTCTGTCAATACTTCTAGGACTGGTAATCGCCCCTTCAATACCCTTTACACGATCTTGTCCAAAGCTCTCCAAATCCTCATAGGACAATGCTATCTCAAACCCCTTGACCTTCGGCCTCTCTTTGATCGCTTTCCAGCCAGACATGATGCTGGCAAGTATTGTGCCTTCCATCAACAACCTGGCTACGACATTGACTGTTGTTTTCATCTTCGCCATGAAATTCAAGACTTGATTGACAACAAGATCATCGCCCCACCAGGTCCTACCTAGTTTATCGGAGCTGGATCAATGAACTTGGGGGATAATATGAGTAGTTATGTGATCGGGGATGAACCACCTGCTGATGGCACTTATTTTACTCCTATATCAAGTGGCTATTGATATCTAATCAATATAATTTTTTATAAGAATAAAGTACTTGACGAGTCTTACTCATTGAATAGTTTGAATCATCGAGATGTACTCAAAATGGGCCCATACTGAGCCAGACTAGACCATCTAATTGACTAGCTCAACTGGAGGCAGTTCAAACCCTTTAAAAATTGTTAACCAATATTATTAGGACATTTGTTAATAAGATCATTTTTTTTAGTGGCCCACTTTTAAAAAGATCTCCCATACAATAAAAAAATTCTACCTTAGAACATAATACAAATTTTACAGATTTAGAAAAAGGTCATGGTCCATGTAGTTTATAAATGAAAAGTAGCTATTATATTTTTTTAAAACTTCACATATTTTGAAAAAGACTCACTTAAAAAGAATAAAAAATAAAAATCTCTACCAATTTAAAATTAGTTGAAGTTTAGTCTTTAATTATATTTTTTTTCTAGCATAGGCTACATTTTAAATCCATAAGCGCTAATTATTAGATAATCTTCATAAAAGCATTAAATAAAGGGAAAACTACAAATCATTGTAGTTTTTCAAAAAAATTCAAATTATTGAAAAACTATATAAACATAAATGATTAAATTTATAAATTTTTTCATTAATTTATAAATATTTTGTCCAATTCTCACTTATCTGTAATTTTTCCTAAAATAAATCATAAAATTAATAACATTTTCGAATTGGGCACTCAGCCCATAAATTCAAATTTGAATTTTTTTTACCCAAACGCTAAACTATTACGTCTATAAGGAGATTTTTAAGTGTATAAGGACACCATTCTCTATCTGTACAAATAAACACATCCCCCCCTCTCTCTTTCTCTCTCTCTCTGAATATCGAATATTCGCTATTATTCTCAACGCCGGCGAACCCAAATTTGAACGAGTCATAACTTAGGATCTGATCATCAAACCTTCATATCTCACAAAATTCGGTCGACGAGTCAAATGAAACTTGCACCAACTCAATGACATCTTCATCGCTCGTCGTCATATTCAATAGAGGAAGACCAAACTCGTCATCAGAAGCTTCAATAAGGAAACCTAGATCAGGTTGAGACTCATTAGAATATAATGTCAGATCCACCATTGTCATAGGTGGTGAAATGATTATCTTTACCTCAAAGCTCTTCATAAAGGAGTCCAGATGTAGACTTGTCGTGCACACATCTGAGTCATCGAGATTGCAAAGGAGATCATCTCTGAGCCTCTTCACCTCCGATGAGTCAGATTCTAACTTGTATGAAAGAGAGAGAGACAGACAGATAGATAGATAGATAGATAGATAGATAGAAAGAGGAAATAGTATGTGGGTTTATAGAGAGAGATAGGTTTTAAAGATAGCAAAATATATTTGATTCAATGTTCAATAACGTCTAGCCCATCATCGTTGGTTATTGATTTAGGCTGGGGGATACTGAAGACACGTTGGCTAATTCAATCTAAGTAGGGTTAGAAACTCAAATGAAGACTCTAATGAAATGGGTTTGTAAAGAGAGAGTTGGATTTTGAACAGATAAAAAAATATTTTGACAAATATAACCCCCCTCTCTCTCTCTCTCCTCTTTATATATATTTGTATGTGTATGAGAATTTGAACAGATAGAATAAAAAATTGAACAAATATGAAAAAACAAGCTTGGTGAATTTCAATAGATATGGATAATAACCTTGGTGAATTTCAATAGATAGGAAAAAATAGACTTGGTGAATTTTAATAGATAGATACAAATTTGAACAAATAGGCTAGAAAAATTGAATAGATAAAAAAAAGATTTGAATAGATATGTTAAAATAAAAATTTCAACAAATATGTGGTAATATCCTTTTAACCAACAAATGTCCTTATCACAAAAAAAAAAATTTCTTTAGATCTAATATTATACCTTCTTTAAATTAGACTTTTCACAAATTTTCTCTTTCAAATTTATATTTAAATATTAAAAAAATCACTGGTATTTATTGTAAGCACTATTAAGTGCTAAGTTGGAGTGTAAATTTGTTTACACACACCTTCTCATTGAATCATTTTATATTTTTTGTGAGACCATCTCATTGGTTATTATCATTATTATTATTATTTGGTAACCCTTAAACCCCCAAGGCTGAGCCCTTAGGACCCGATCCTATAAGCCAACTCAAGAGAGGATGTCGAGGACCTTACCCCCCACTACCTAATTTCAGTCAAGGGCTATAAGAAGACTAGTAGAGGTTTTAAACCCTGAACTTATTGTCATGCTGGCTAATACCTTACCATGTTATCCAACCTTGGGATATCTCATTGGTTATTTATTGGTTTAGAAAAAAAGAAGAAAGTAATTTGTATTTTTGTGAACAAATTTTCTATCGTAAAACCAAGCCCTGCTACACTTGTATTAGGGTTGGATATCGGCCCGTTAACCCGCCTAACCTAGCTCTATTTTTCTAAGGCTTTGGAAAGTTACTTTACTCCATAGGGCCAGGCTGGACCAACATTTTCAATCCGAAATATTAATAGGCTGGGCTTCAGATTTATACTTTCAACCCAACTTGGCTTGCTAATTAATTAATTAATTATTTATAATACATTAATATATATATATATATATATTTGGGATCTAAACTTTATCTTTATTAATTTTATTAAAACTCACATTTTCGGTGACGTATGATTGAATTTATTTGAGAAATCCTTCAATCTATATTCAAAATCTTTCAATTTATAATAATGTCAATATATTTATTTAAAAAATATAATGTGTGATTAAATTTAATTATTGAATGTTTTAATTTTTTTTAATCACATAGCCCGATTTATAGATTTAGGATCTATAATTATTTTTTAAATCGAATTTAGACAAATATAAAGTCTCGATGTTAAGACCTAACCAGACTTAGATAGGCACAAAATATCTTATTACGGGTTTGGACCAGCATTTGCCCACCCTTAGGGCTATTTTGGGAAGAGGGCTAAAAGCCATCTTTCAACTTTTAACTCATTTTAAATCATAAGGTGATTTTACTTACACAACTACTTTACCTCTTTACATTCTCTATATGAGTTTTTTCCTCCCTCCAATTTTATTCATGTGTGAAATTACCTTTAAGGATAAAACACTAAAATTAAATTTATTTTATTATCTCCTTATATCCCTTGGTCTTCAATTCCCACTCTTCTTTTTATTTTCTTTTACATATCTCTTTTCAAAAAGTGAGAATCATAATATTTTAATCATTAAAGAAAGTAATGGATGAAGAAACAGTGGTGAAGAACCATCAAAAAAAGTAAAATGGTGGGTTTTTTTTATTTATTTGGTAAGTTTTTATTGCGTTTTTCTAGACTGGTGTTCGACTTTCGTTTAGTGATTCGAAATCGAACAAAATAAAATAGTTCAACAGTACATTGTCGAACAAAAAATATAAGTTCGATAACCAACTACCAAATAAAAGATACATTTCCGGTAACCCCAAATCGAATTTTTTTAATTTGTTCGGCTTCTCATTACCATATATTTTCAATTTTATTTTTTTATATTTTTAATTTTTTTGCCTGAAATGATTATATTTATATTCATTGCAACAACGCAAGTACTACAATATTAGTGGACACTAGTCATGAATTCATTACAGACGAAATTTGTTACGTCTTTTTTTTTTACAAATATAATTTTTTCTTATTTTTAATTTGTATTGAGTTTTATTAATAATTTGACGTATAAATGTATTATCTTTAGATTTTTCGTAGTCGTGAAGCATGAATTAAATGGGCTTCTGACGTTGGGAAAAAGACTAGATTTATCATTGTTATAAAGACATCAGATGCGGAAGGCAATGGCAGAAAACTATGACTTACACTTGTTTGTAAAAGAAGTGGTTATTATAGAGATAACATGAAGATCAAGGGGGAACGATTGAGATTGACAGGCTCTAAAAAATGTGGACGTCTATTTCTATTAAGTGGAGAAAAATTACCTAAAAATTATCAAGACGAATTGTGATAGCATGTTTGATTGATAGATGCAAACAATGACAGATTTTATGGATACTTTATGGATATTCGTACACTTAATTTTTTTATGAATAATTTTATGGATACTTTTTATGTATGATTTTATGGATGCGTGTTTGATTTATAAATTTTTTTATGGGAGTTTCAAGAAAAAAGTAAATCTTTCAATGTACAACGACAGGGGCCTAGACAATTCTATTGTAGTTTGGCAACATAACATTATAATAATCCCATTTGTATAACAATGTATCACTGAACATGCACTTCACAAGTGACCCAAATTAATTTCTTATTATTATCTAATTGGACGGCAACATAATGCTGGGAAAAAAAATATTATCCGATAACATGGCACTGGAGTAATTTAAATTAATTAGCGTTGTATTACCGAACAGGCCCACCACAAATTAAAAAATCATTGTTTGAAAGAAAGTGTTTCTGTAAATGTATAACAACAAAATATTAGAGAGACCTATTTTTCCCAACAATATAACACCGAATAATGTAAATTGTTTAGTATCGTGTTACCAAAATTAGTGGTGTAAAAAGATAAAATAGTTAATTTAGGTTAGTTTTGGTAGTATATTGGCGGTGTAATAAGAATTACATTTTTTTTAGTGGTGCAATGAGATGGAAAGTATAAAAAAGTTAAATAATGGTGTAAGTACAATCACCCTAAATCATATCATCTCTCATATCTTTTACATAATTTTTTTAGAAAAAAAACAAAAAAATTAACTTTTAGGTCAATGATCAAGTCGCATATACTTGTCGTTCTCATTTGACATTACCTATCCAGCAGCGATCAAGTCCGTTGTAATGGTTTACCAGTAGGGTTGCAAACGAAACGAACTGTTCACAAACATGCTCGAACTCGGCTCGATTAGGCTCGACTCGAGCTCGGTTCGATTGCTTAATAAACGAGCTCGAGCTAGAAATTTAAGCTTGTTTTATTAATGAGCTGAGCCCGAGCTTGGTAAGGCTCGGCTCGGTTGGGCTCGTATATATATATATATATGTGTGTGTGTTATGAAATTAGGGTTCAGTCCTCAAATTTGGAAGCTGCTGTGTGGTTTTCTCTCTGCAGACAAATTTTGGGGCTACCTACGGTCACAAACCCTAAAACTCCTCACTCATCTTCATCGCCTTTCAATTTCTAGAGAGAGAGTGTATGTTTACAGATCGGAAATGGCGGAGACCGAGACGTTTGCTTTCCTGGTTGAGATCAACCAGTTGTTGAGTCTCATCATCAACACTTTCTACAGCAATAAAGAGATCTTTCTCCGTGAACTCATTAGCAATTCCTCTGATGTAAGTCTCTCTCTCTCTCTCTCTCTCTCTCTCTTACATGTTGATTATTGTTATTATTATTGATCTCAAGATTGATCTGGTTTGAATCGTTCGTTTTTTGTTCTCTTTGATTTAGATCCTCCTTTGTTTATGAAATTTCAAGATGTGTTGTATAGAAATCAAAGATCTATGATTTTGTATCTCATTGTTTTTGTTTAATGTTTCAATGGAATGGAAAATATGAAAATAGAATTGAGATATATATATATATATATATAAATTTTGTAAAAAATGTGTACTAATCTCTAGGCATTGATGTTTTTATTTATTTATATTTATCTCCCACTTTTCATGTTGTTGCACCTGGTGCTTTAGATTAATGGTATAGGTTGGTGTTGTCTATATATATATATACATATATACGGTAGATTGACCATTTTATAACAATACGATGATCCACGTTTGATTTGAGTATTTATTGTTTTAGTGTATCAGATCACCTATATTCATTTTGGGTATCGTAGTAAGATTTGTGCTTGCTTATTTGGTGAATTATTTAATATATAAGAACAAGTCTGAAAGATTCAGTTGTGGTTTGGATTTGATTTTGGCAGATTTGAACAAGTTTATAAGAACAAGGCAGATTTGATTTTGGCCCTGTTCATAGCTTAATTTGTTTGTGTGTTCGAGCTCGAGCTCGAGCTAGTTCGTTTGTAAACGAGCTATGTCGAGCCGAGCTCGAGCTTTATAAATATCTAGCGAGCCAAGCTCGAGCGCAACTTTCATAACTCGACTCGAGCTCGAGCCGAGCCCGAACATTATCAAATTCTATCGAGCCGAGCTCAAGCTTCACAGAACTCGACTCGACTCGGCTCGTTTGTAGCCCTATCTACCAGATCAGCTGAGCTTACAAACAAAGCTGACAAAAGGTTTGATTTATTAATGTAATTCGGTAGCTCCGTAATCTAAACCCTGCTAGTAATATTCCTCTCGATTCACAGTTAACAGTTAATGGCATTTGTGACCCCCAACGAAATGGGTTCCGGGAAACTTGTTCGTGAGAAGATCATAATCGATACAGATCCTGGTATTGGTATGTTCTCTCTCTCTCTCTCTCTCTCTCTCTCTCTCACTCTCTCTCTCTCTCACCACTGCATAATTGTTTTCCCATTTTATTCCTTAGCTACCTTTTTCAGTGTTGAGTCAATTGGGCTTCACATCATCTCTTTCAATTTTCTCTCCCATATACCCTTTTGATATGTTGTCCCCTACTTGCAAAAATAGATAAACAGTTCAATGTGGTAGGAGGTTTTTTTTTTTTTTTTTGTGTGTGTGTGTGTGTGTAATATAAGTGGTTTAATTAATAAATTGATAGTCGATTTTAAATGGAAAAAATTTTTTAACAGAGCATTCTATGTCAGTGGAATTCTTATATATTTCCAGTTTTTTAACTGCTTATATTATTGGGCACGAGATTTTATTTACTGAATGATTATTTTTTAACAAGAATCGATCATAAGTATTTGCATATGTGGTTGTGACAAATTAATCATAAACATATTATTTGACCCAAAAAAAAAAAAGCAAAAAGAAAAAAGAAAAAGAAGTGTCCACTAGCTCAGTCGAGATATGTGGTGGGTGCTGTCACCGCACTTGTGCCGTGACACCTCATGGGATTTGTCCCGAACTTGTTTTGAGATAATCTCAACCGCTTATAATAGGGTTCGTCAAACATCTTATCCATAAAAAAATTAAAAAAAATAAAAATAAAAATAAAAGAGAGATTAATCGAATATGTGTACCCTCATGATTAGACTTTAATTTTTTTTTTGTTGATAAATGAAATTTTATTACCACAACATCAAGAAGATGCCAAAAGAATACAAAACCAAGGCCCGCAAAACGGGAGCCTAACCAACTACATTATCAACAAAATCTAAGAGAGCAAATAAATCTGGATTCACCTTTTTTGACACCCAGCTGTACAAAACACCCAAAAATCAAGCCTCTAACCGTGCAATGGATTGAGCACTATCCTGAAAAATACGTCGATTTCACTCACCAACCACATCAAACACAAAGGCACAATCGCCAAACCCTTCTGCCGCTGCTTCCCAACTCAACCACCCCCTAACACCACAACACATCCATGACCCGCCTAGGTTGAACCCCGACCACACCAAACAAAGAGAAAACAAGCACCCGCAAACGAGAAGCAAATGGGCAACGGAGCAGCAAATGGTCCACTGTTTCCGCATAAGATTTTAATTGTTCTCTAAAAGATATGTCCAATTAACCTAATTTTTTTCATGAATGATTTATTCAATGAACCCTAGTATATGAATGTTTTGGATCATCGAAATAGGTTGGAGACCTGTTCCCATGAGCTTCATAACATGGTGTTGTGCCTATAAGGGCATCTCCAACGGTTCACCAAATATTTCATCAAATCTGAATAAAAAAAGCACGAATTCCTTTATCTAATATCAGCCACTCTGACGGTGCTGTCATCAGAACACAGATCGACCGGGGGAATGACCGGGCTGACGTCCGGCTGATCGACCGGCAACTGTTCCAGCTTACAGAGGCAACATTCATCACTATTCTAGTCTGTGGAAACATCAACCTCCTCTTCAATCAAGAAAGAACCACCGCAAACATCCATTGATGTCCTTTTCTTAGCAGTCTCAACCCTCATACTCTGATCAATATCCATATTCAGTTCAGTTGCCAGTGCTCTCTTACTAATCTCTGACCTTATGGCTTCCACTTCAATCACATCATCACAGAGGCACCGAAGTATCTCAATTCTTATTACTGCTAGTTGTTTGTAATAATCACTCTCAAATAGCTTCAAGTATCTCAATTTTTACAAAGAACTCTTCGTTGATGGATACTTTTCAATCAAAGAGAGAGAGGTGCTTGATAATGGAGGTTGTTGAAGAATGTCCAAAACAGAGCATAAGTGAGAGAGACAGTGAGAGTGTTCTTGATATGTGCGAATGAGTGAGAGAAGAGAGAGACATTGATGGAAGCACTTTGAAAGTCAGGGGTGAGTTTATGAAAGCCCTTGAGCCTTCTATAAAAGTGCCTCATCAACCATCACAGCCACCTCCTCCTCTCCTTTTTCCCCCTTCCCTTCTCACTCTACTTCCTCCTTCTCTCCTCCCTCTACCTCCTCCTCTTCTTCTTCTTCCTCCTATTACCCTTTTGGCTCTCCTTACTCTTCTTTCTCTTCAGAGCCCCAACCATTGGGGATTTGGGGATTTCTCTTCCAGGCTGAACATAAAGAAAGTGGTGAGTTGGGGATTTCTAAAATGGGTCATCTTTAAAAAGTGAAACTTTTTGTTGTTGTTTTGTTTTGTTTTGTTTTTGGGGTTTTGAAGCTCAGGTCTTTTTTGTGTGAGCTCTCGATTGTGTTTTTACCAAAATCTTTGAATATTGATTAAGGTCAAGTTTGGGTAGTTTAAAAAAAGCCAAAAAGTCAAAAAGTTATTCAAAAAGTTAAAAAGTCATTACTATTCACCAAAAGTCAACAATTACGGCTGCACAATTCCCAATTCTAATTTTCCCCTACAAACTAATTTTTACAATTTTTTATTACACATTTTTCCATAAAAAGTCAAAAAGTTAACCCAAACATTCATATTTTCAACCTCAACTTTTTAGTCTAAAAAGACAAAAAGTGCACTTATTTAGTCTTCCCAAACTTGGCCTAAGTAATCTTTGGAGAGGCAAGTGGGTTTTTGAAATGAGAAGCTGTTTATGAGCTCAAAGCAATTCCACTGTTCTTGGTCTGGCATTGGATGTAACTCCAACAATCCATGGTCGAAATGCTCGATCTTACACTCCGAGGGCTAGAAGGTAATGTCACTATCATTTCTAAGCTCAAAGCATTGAATAGCTTGACCTTTCATATAATAACTTACATGGATCAATCCCACCTGCTTTTGGGAATTTGTCTAAGCTTGAGTGTCTTGATTTGTCTTCAAATGAGCTTGGAAATTCAATGAATTGTTCAAGGACGAGGATGACTGGGGGGACATCTGGCAGGACATCCGGTGGGTTCCATCCTCAACGGTCATATACAGTAAAATGGTGAAAGGTTCCTAGGTCCTCAGTTTGATGAAACATTTGCTATTTTCTCAATTTGATACATGTTTGGTGAAACCATTGGAGCATAAAAAGAGGTACTTTTTCACCAAATTTGAATTTGATGATAGATCTGGTGAAGCGTTGAAGATGGCCTAACTCCACTTTGAGCTCAGTTGGCCACTACTGATAGGGTTAATCATTGCCAAAAGTGAAGATTGATTATTTTTTCACTATTAGGGTGTTTTTCTTTAGTTGTTTATTTAGTTCCTATTACGGGGTTCTTTGTTGTAGTGTTGTAATGATTGTTGGTGTTGAGCTTGTGGATGTGTTACAGATATATGTTGTTAGACATTCTTACATAGTTGATTGCCCAATTTGATATAATTCTCTAGAAAATTGTGAATAATCTTCTATTGATTGAAAAAAAAAAAAAAAAATGGAGTGACGTATAGTCAAGGTAATCTTGTTTTTCTTTTCTCTGAACAAGTTTTTTTATAAATAAATGTGTGACTCTTCTTGACAACAAATTGAGGTGGCATCTTAATTACTTTTATACAAAATTTATCACAATTACATGGTTGTGACAGTCTTGAAAATAAACACCATGTGTTTGGATTCTCTATCTTAAAATCATAGATTCAAATTCAATCATATTGTTCTCTATCCAATTACCATATATATTTTATGTTTGTATAGCATTATTGTAATTATGTTTCACATCAATTTATGTTTTGAAGAGAAGGCATATAATAAAATCTCACATCAGTTTGTAAATTTGTTTGTCTGTTTATATAGCATTTCTTGCTGTGCCATTATCCTTAGTAGTGCTCACATTCTCTCTTTCATAATGTAATAAGATTCCTATTTCATAGTGACAAAAAGAAGGGGAAAAAATTACTTAATTGTCATGTGTGAGATGTGAATGGAATCTTCATTGATCTACACAGATGATAGCGTCGCGATCTTCATGGCATTCCAAACTCCACAGCTGGAGGTCTTAGGTTTAACAACAATATTTGGTAATGTTACTACAGAAGATGCCACTTGCAATGCTTTGATCCTTGTATGTATTAATTAGTCGATTCTAATTCTAATTTCCTATACAGTAAATATATTTTTTTCCATAATTTGTGGTCTTTGATGTTTTTGGAACATTTTCATGATTATTTTTGATGTGCAAATCGATATGGTGAGATTGCAGGATACCCTGATGTTCCTGTGGCAGAGGGTAGCCCTGAGCCTCTAAAGGTAACTTCTTTTATGAGTTTATCTATAATTTTCTGCACAGTTGCACTATATCAAAACACAGGCTACATGTGCATTTAATGTATTTTGGAACAGGGTGGAACACCAGATGTTGCATACTTCATTCACGGTTTAGATGGATTAGGGGACACAAATTTACCTCCTCCAAAATCCAAGAAAATTGAGAAGACTGCATCAGAATTTTTGGTGGATATGGTTTCTGAATATCCTGGCCAAGTATCTATACTGGCACTTGGACCATTGACAAATTTGGCTTTGGTAAGTTTTAGTATCCTTCCCTTCCGTTCACTGTGGTGCATATCACATTTATTTCCAAGTTTTATCAATCTTAAAGATGCATTTTGTTTTGATCAGGCTGTCAAAAAGGACTCATCCTTTGCAAGCAAGGTGAAAAGAGTGGTCATCCTTGGCGGATCTTTCTTTGCATTGGGAAATGTCAATCCTGCTGCTGAAGCAAATGTAAGTGCTCAGCTGGAATTAAGAATTTGGTCTGATCTCTACTCACTTACTCTTGTAAATAATCAGTTGCCGATAAAAAATCATCTTTGGGTCTTGCATTTGGTCACGGGTGATGCACCTGATTTTTGTGATTCCAAATTTTCCATATCAGAACTGCCCAAAGATCAAATTTTCTTAAATGACAAGCATAAAGAACCCCCTCCATCTGTTGTAAATAAATCAGTTGGCTGCTAGTCAAAACAAAAGTGAAGAGGCTGACTAGAGGTCAAAGGTTCATTAGAGAGTGGCAAAACACATCAGACACCAAGGACTTAGAGGACATCTGGGGAAGAGACATGGTCGTCCATCCATTTGAGAGAGAGAGAGAGAGAGAGAGAGAGAGAGAGTGACGCAGGGGAAGCTTATGTTGCAAAATGTACTTCTATTTATAGAAGGTTAGGCATGTGACCATAATTAACTATCAAGATTTCCTAGAATTCTGTTAGGATTTGGTAGAAATATATTTGATTATTAGGATTTGTCCAAATCTCAATTACTGAGGTCCCATACATAGTTTTTTGTGATGTGGTCTCTCTCTCTTGACAGAATGCCTAAGTCAGCTTTGCTTGTGAGTGCATAGTGCTAAGGCAGAACGCCCATCTTTAGCCTCTAAGTCACAAGACCCCCCAGAGTCTTGTGATGAACATTGAATACTTTGGCATGCCTGAACCTTGCCTACTGGCTTAGGCACTTGAGCGGGCATTGTATACTCCTTGGAGTAGTAGCTCGTGCAGTTCAGACATGTGAAGTATGAGTTCTGTTGCTATGTTACATGGACTATGGTGTAGTTGTTGCTTGCCATGTGGATATGTGTCTTCATGTCCTCATCTAATTATTATGTCGAAGGATATGGGGACATGACAACATATTTCTATTTCTCTATGTACTTGTTTTATTTTCTTGAGTAAATGGTGTTAACAAAACTGAATAGTTTCATTCAGTGATAATTTTTCCATTAAAGCCTCATTTGGCAATTTCACTTTTTAGTTTAAAAGTAAAAAATTTACTAAAAAAAAATCAAAAAGCCAATAATCTATAGCAAAAAGTTAAAGATTTATTTCTCTCTTTTTTTTACACATCATTTTGTAAAAAAAAAAAAAAATCATCTCAAACATGCTAATTTTTTTATATCATATTTTAGTTAAAAAATAAAAAAATTACTAAAAGAACTTATTCCCAAATGAAGCCTAAATCCGACTAAACAAAACTACTTACACCATTAGGTATACATCAATAATAATTAGTTGTTAACACAATCAAAGGATATCAATCTCTATTTCATAGGATTTAGACATGCAATATCATTGTATACAATGGTACTACATATATAATTAATGGACCAAACACCTCGATTCCATCATTTTGATATTAAGGAAGTAACCTTGTTTGCTGTTGCGAAAATTATTAAATAATCCTGAAATACCACGTGATCATACTTTCTCACTCATTACTCATTGTACCCTCTCATATTCCTTAATCACCCAATACAAAATCATAATACCCTCATTCTCCACTAATCATACTATTATGAAGTACCATGTGACCATAGTCCTGAACTATCATAGTGATTATTCAGTAGTCCGAAAATATGGCCACGTTGTGCTCTATAGTAGTATGATTGGTGAAGAAAGTGGTGTATTATGATTTTGTTTTGAGTGATTTAAAAACAAGAAGAAACATAATGCATAATTGGTGAGGAAGCATGACTACCTGATATCTCAAAGGTATGTAATGATTTTTCCATTTTAAGTGTTTTTAGATTAAGTGTATCAAAAATATAAAATTTATCTAAAATATTTTTAAAAATTCACTAAAAAAAATACGAAAAATAAAAAATTTAATTTTTTGAAAAATGAACTCAATTTTATGGAACCAAACATGGAGAATTGACATAAAAAAAAAAAAAAAAAAATGAAAGCTAAAAGCGTGGTCCCTAGGTGAACAATGACTTTGCCACGGTTACAAGAAAACTAATTAAATACATGACAGTAGGTGCCCCTCTCCCGATGATTATTTACACATTAAGAAAAATAATTAAATACATGACAAGACCAGTCTAGACTTGCTAATAGCAAAAAATCAAAAATGCTGTTACCATGCTCGCCAAAGGAACCGATATGTTATCATCCACCACCTCTGTAATTGGGAGTGACTCTACAATTGTTGCCACCAAAGAAACTAAAGCAACTCTTTCCACCGTCCAAATCCAATCCAACTAGAAGTATCAGAGGGCTGAAAAGCAGTAGAACATCCTATCATATGAAAAAAAGTTGTGAGTCAATATCAAATTTCATACGGGGTAAGCTAATCTACCGTCATGTGTTTGATTGCAAAACAAAGTTTCCAAAACTCACCCAATGGAGATCAAGAAACCAAATATAAACATTGAGATGCTACCAACCCAACTCTTCTTTTTGTAGGTGCTAATAACAACACTCAAAAATTAAAAAAAGGGCAAATTACCTACCAGTCATTTTTTAAAAGTGTGTATTTTATTTAATCCCAAAATTTTTAGATAAACGAAAAATCCTATGCCCATTGTTTTCTGCTCTTTCTCTGCACCTTACTTCTTCTCTTTATATCTATTTCTCTGAAATTCGGTGACGACCACACCTTCCTTTTGTTCTTTTTCTTTCTAATCTAAAGTCACTAGCGACCACCATTGCTTGGGGTTCACCGTCAACCACCGAGCACCGACTCCATGCTTCATGCTCACCGATGGCGAATAAGATAAGTTTCCGACAAAGAAGATGAGCAGATTCACATTAGATCCAGCCAGATTTAAACCAAAAATAGTTTCCGTAGTGTAAGCCTCTCTCTATATCTGTCTCTTTTCTTCGATCTCTTAGTTTTTTTTATTTTTTATTTTATTTTATTTTATTTTACCTTTTTTGTACTTGAATTCTAAAATGTGAACGGTTCAGATTATCAAAATTGGGCAAAAAAAGGGCCCACTGGACCAGACTAGACGGTCTAATCCAATAGAGGGCTGGAGACAATCCAGTCCCTTTTATTTACCTCCGAAAAATGTACATGCACATACCGGTTTCATCCATTATATCTAATAAAATAAATTTAAGCAATTGATATAGCCACATTAAATCATAACTAACACTAATTAGACTTGCAATTAAAAAATTACTTTAATCATAACCAAAATACAAATGGGGGCGATCGCAATAGATTATAACAAATATTATTTTAGAACAAAATCAACTATCATAAGTTCTTTTATTTGGGTAGAATTTTACAAAATCAAATACAATTCTTTCCAACGGGATGGTAGGATTTGAAGAAATGGTAGGAGAAGATTGTATCCAATTTTACAATTGAATTAGAGGGTTACTATTTACCCCTATCTTATTTTAGGGGAGTACACGGTTCGGATTGGTTCGGTTCTGAGAAAATTCAAGAACCGAACCGATCCTAATGGTTTTGTAATTTTGAGAACCAGACCAGACCATTACACTCGTAAAACCGGACCAGAACCAATCCGAAAAAACGGTTTGGTTTCGGTTTGGTTTACGGTTCCAAAAATTTCTATTTATAAGAATAAATTGTTAATATTAACAAAATAATTACTCAAACTAATTACATTTAACTCATGATAAAAACTAATAATATTAAGGTATTACTCAATATTACATATCTATACCATCCTAATATCATTAAAATTATAAAAAAATCAATTAATAAAAATAAAACTTAATATTATATATATATATGTCTTTTAAAATTCGGTTCAGTTTGGTTCGGTTCGAACTGCGGTTTTTTCATAAAATCCATTAACCGAACCGTTTTTATAGTTCTCATATTTCTTAATCCGAAACCGAACCAATTCTTAATAGAACCGAACCAAACCGTATGATTCGGTTTGGTTCGGTCCGGATTACCGGCTTGAATGGATCTGACTGTTCAAGAACAACTCGTCGGCCGAATTCATCGATCCATTACCTACTGAACCGTTCGGTGAGAACCCAAAAGAAAATTCGAACTCGAACGAGCTAGACTCAGTTGACAAGAAAGAATCTGACCTAGGAGCGGGGGATGACACGTAGTGCATAGGACTTGCAGGAGCACTGGAGAAATAGCTGATGGCGGGGCAGCCACGGCCGGGGCTTGAAGTTGCGGAGACGTAGGGAGTGGAACATGTGCTGTTGATTTCTTCGCTGAGATGGTGCCTTTCTTGAGCATCGTTAGTGTCGCCATTGTTGGAGGAGTGACAGTCGACGTTTGGTTTGCCATTGTTAGGGTTTGAAAAGAGCACCATTGCTGTGAGTTCGAGAGCAGAAATGATAGAGGCCCCCACAATAACAATCCCCACATAGACATGTCAGTGATGAGTGACAGGAGGAAAAAAAAAAAAAACAAAAAGCAACCAATTCCAATACATTGGAGTGGTGGGGTTTTTCCGCTTGAGAGAGAGTTTTGGGGTGGGCTTAGAGACTAAAACAAGTCTGACTGGTTTATTGTACACTCAATAATTAGACAGAGAGCTCTGTGAATGAGAGAATGCATACATGGTTATGCGTTGTGCTTCCAATAAATATTGGAATTTAATTTTTTTTAAATTAATTTTTTATTTTTTATATGTTCTTATTTGGAAAAGTTATTCAAAAATTTTATTTCAGAAAATGTTGCTTCATTTAGTTTTGGATGTTTTCTTCAAAACGAATTATTCAAAAATTCCATTCCATTTCATATGTTGTTTTGGTTTAATTTGGGAGTTTTGGAGTTTACTTTTTTACTTTTGGGTGTGATTTTGGTTTTAATTTTTTATTGGTGTTGTGGTGAGTTGGTTATGATATAGTGTTATTTTTAATTTTTTGTGGGGGATTGTGTGGAGTGATTTAGAGGATTAGTGATGTTACCCATTTGGTGTGGGTTTGTAATGTAGGTCAACATATGATATGGTCGGGTTTGGTATTGATATGTTACTATTTTATTGTATGTATGTATATATATATTAAGGAAAAGGGGGCTTCCAACCCCCAAGTCTTGTGGGAACTCCAATATCCCAATTTAAATTTCTTGAATTTTTTATTTAAAAAAAAAAAAACCTTAACATTTATTAACTTTTCCCAACCCCCAAGCCTTACTCTCAAAATAACCCTTTAATGTATTAAGAACAAGCATAAAAAAAATTCCTTAAAAAGTCTTGAAAAAGGTACTGTAGTAACTATACACGGATTGTATCTATAATTATTTGTATGAGGGGATTTTACATGCTGATCAGGGGATTTTGACCAAATCAATAAATACAGGCATGTGGAAAGACATGTGGATTGAAAAAAGTTAATAAATGCTGATCAGGAATTTTGACGAAATCAATAAATGCTGAGCTTTTTTTTTAATAAGAAATTTAGAAAATTCAGATTAGGATATTGAAGCTCCCACAGGCCTTGGGGTTAAAAATTCCTTTTTTGCTTAATATATAGTATAGATATATATATACATAAAATAAAATAGTAACATATCAATACCAAACCCGACTATATTCTATGTTGACTTGTATTAGAGACCCACACCAAATGGGTAACATCCCCTAAATCACTTCACACAATCCCCACAAAAAATTGAAAATAACACTATACCATAACCAACTCACCACAACATCAATAAAAAATTAAAACCAAAATCACACCCAAAGGTAAAAAAGTAAACTCCAAAACTCCCAAATTAAACCACAACAACGTACCATAAATAATTTTCTGAAATGGAATGGAATTTTTGAATAGTTGGTTTAGAAGAAAACATCCAAAAATAAATGAAGCAGCATTTTCTGAAATGGAATTTTTGAATAATTTTTCCAAATAAGAATATATAAAAAATAAAAAATTAATTATTAAAAAATTGAATTCTAATATTTATTGGAAGCACAGTGCATAACCATATATGCATTCTCTCCTCATTCACAGAGCTCTCTGTCTAATTATTGCGTGTACAATAAACCAGTCAAACTCGTTTCAGTCCCTAAGCCCACCCCAAAACTCTCTCTCTCAAACGGAAAAACCCCACCACCCCAGTGGATTGGAATTGGTTGTTTTTTGTTTTTTTTTGTTTTTTCCTCCTATCACTCATCACTGACATGTCTCTGTGGGGATTGTTGTTGTGGGGGTCCTCTATCATTTCTGCTCTCGAACTCACAACAATAGTGCTCTTTTCAAACCCTAACAATGGCAAACCAAACGTCGACCTTCACTCCTCCAACAATGGCGACACCAACGATGCTTACGAAAGCCATCGTCTTAGGGAAGAAAGCAACAGCATATGTTCCACTCCCTACGTCTCCGCACCTTCAAGCCCCGGTCGTGGCTGCCCTGCTATCGGCTACTTCTCCAGTGCTCCTACAAGTCCTATGCACTACGTGTTATCCACCGCTCCTAGGTCTGATTCTTTCTTGTCAACCGAGTCTAGCTCGTTTGAGTTCGAATTTTCTTTTGGGTTCTTACCGAACGGTTCAGTAGGTAATAGATCGATGAGTTCGGTCGACGAGTTGTTCTTGAACGGTCAGATCAGGCCGATGTCACCACTACGAGCAACACAGTTCCAATGCCAAGAACACAAAGAAAATGAGGCCTCTCATCATCATCATCATCATCATCGCATTCTGGAGTTGGAAGATTCTGAGAACAAAGAAGCTGAAACTCAGTTGATCGAGACAACACCGTCAGGCTCTGCTTCGTCTTCAAGGTCTTCATCGTCCGGAAGGACTTTGAAGAAGTGGATATTGTTCAAGGATCTATTGTACATAAGCAAAACCGAAGGTAGAGGTAACAAAAAGAAGTTTTGGTCATCGATCACGTTTACTTGCTCATCATCTTCAAAGGACGAGAAGGAAAAGAATCACAAGGAAACGCAAAAAAACAGATCTTCGGAAAACTAGTGAATGGCGTCGGAAAGCGTAGGGTTCCGTTGTCGGCTCACAAGTTGCATTACACTGCGAATAGAGCACAAGCGGAGGAGATGAAGAAGAAGACCTTCTTGCCCTACCGGCAAGGACGGCTCGAATGTCTACGGATTAGCGTTTGCATTTTCGAGTAATTTTATTTATTACCGTATTATGGGTTGTAATTTAAGTTTTTGTATAGTAGAGACAGAAGCCTTTGTTCCAATCACCATTGATGATTTTGCTTCTTTAGCTATCAAGATATTATTGGATTCTTTAGCTATGAAGTATAAATAATATATTTGTTTAAATTATTTTAAATAATTTCCCTGTGCTACAGAAACTATTTTTGGTTTAAATCTAGCTGGATCTAATGTAAATCTACTCATCTTCTTCGTCGAAAACTTATCTTATTCGCCATCGGTAAGCATGAAGCATGGAGTCGGTGCTCGGTGGTTGACGGTGAACCCTAAGCAATAGTGGTTGCTAGTGACTTTAGATTAGAAAGAAAAAGAACAAAAGGAAGGTGTGGTTGTCACCGGATTTCAGAGAAATAGATATAAAGAGAAGAAGTAAGGTGCATAGAAAGAGCAGAAAATACTGGGCACAGGATTTTTCGTTTATCTAAAAATTTTGGGATTAAATAAAATACACACTTTTAAAAAATGACTTGTAGGTAATTTGCCCTTTTTTATTTTCGAGTGCTATGATTTGGTAGAAATATATTTAATTATTAGGATTTGTCCAAATCTCAATAACCGAGGTCCCATATATAGGTTTTTGTGATGCGGTCTCTCTCTCTCTCTCTCGACAGAATGCCTAAGTCTGCTTCGCTCGTGAGTGCATAGTGCTAAGGCAGAACGTCCATCTTTAGCCTCTAAGTCACAAGACCCCCCAGAGTCTTGTGATGAACATTGAACACTTTGGCATGCCTGAACCTTGCCTACTGGCTTAGGCACTTGAGTGGCATTGTATACTCCTTGGAGTAGTAGTAGCTTGTGCAGTCCAGACATGTGAAGTATGAGTTCTGTTGCTATGTTACATGGACTATGGTGTAGTTGTTGCTTGCCATGCGGATATGTGTCTTCGTGTCCTCCTCTAATTATTATGTCGAAGGATATGGGGACATGACAACATATTTCTATTTCTCTATATACTTGTTTTATTTTCTTGAGTAAATGGTGTTTACAAGGTGCATTTATAGCATTCATGCATAATATGGGCACTTTATACTTTGTTTCACAATAAATGTGAATTACTAAATATATCTGTTAGGTGAATGTTTAACTAAACATGCCAGACACACCTCATATCCTTACCCATGAGTGTCAGTGTCCGACAAATGTACTTCATGCACACAGAAGTGTCCATGTAATGATTCCTAACTACAAGGGATGTCAGGTTGGCGAGGCTTGCTAAAGATGAAGTCTTAGGACTTAGGCACATTTGAGATGCTTATCAGTCCTTTGATCCCTCTCAGCTTGGACTGACCATATGGAAACTAGTTTAAGTTCTCATTCTGTCAAATTACACCACTTGCCTTTTCCGACTTGCAGATTTATGGGGACCCAGAAGCAGCTGAGATTGTGTTTACATCTGGGGCAAATATTGTTATTACTGGCATAAACATTACAAGACAAGTCATAATGACAGGTCCTGCTTCGCCTTTTTAGTTTTCTTTGTTAGAGTTTTTGTTTTGTGTCATGCTTTAACGAATCTATTTCTCCCCTAAATCAAAGATATCTTGCGGTTTCAGATGCTGACCTTGATGAATTGAGGCAGTCTGAGGGAAGACATGCTCAATTGTTAAGCACTATGTGCAAATGTTACAGAGATTGGCATGTTGAGTCTCTTGGAGTCTATGGTAACTTCTGTTCATAAATTGGACAATATTAAAGTTGTGCTGTTTTGATTGTTAATCAACGTAGTCAGTTATAAACATTAATCAAAATAACAAATTGAAGTTAACAAATGTAGGGATTTTCCTCCATGACCCAGTCAGTTTTGTGGCACTAGTTCGACCCGACCTCTTTACATACAAGAAGGGGGTTGTGCGAGTTGGAACAGAGGCGATATATATGGGGCACACACTCCTGGACCATGAACAAAAGTACATTTAAAAGACCAAGGATACTCTGTTCCCAAATCCCTATGCCTCTATGTCCTAATGTCATTGATGTTTTGTGGGAATTTCAAGAAATGATCGGGTTGGGAGTGCATTGGGATAGAGTGATAGGGATTAGGGGAAAGAGGATTCCGTGCCCATTTCCAAGTAAAATGCTTTTTTGGGGGTGTATTTTGGTCTTTTTCATTATTGTTTCTAAATTTATCTTAATAATCTGATACAGATGGGATTCAAGCAACCCATGGTCAGGATATGCCTCTGTTTCAGTGGCGTGGATGGTTAATGTGGACGAAGTTCTTGATTATATTAAGAAACTGTTGATGGAACCATGAAATCTTTTGAAGTTGTGCTCGACACCCACTGAAGATGTCAAATACTAAGAAAATAAATGTTGGGTTGTCTTCATTTTCTACTTGAGATCCCTTGCGCTGTTAGTGACAAACCAAATTTTGGGGGTTGAGTTCTAGTTTGCTGGTCTTCCATAGCTGAAAGTTTGCTGTAATATATGAAATATATAAACGCATTTACTTAATTTACATCAATCAAAGTAAAGATTTTACGAACATATAACTTCATGAGTACGCACTGTTTTGTAAACTTTTGAAGTTGTGTGTTTTTTCTTTATACATGGCTTTGTTTTCTTTTAATCTATATTTTGCATGCTTTAATTTCTGTTTTGTTTGCATTCATCGGTCATATAGTTCCTTTGTTGCATTATGTCTTGTATTAGTTTTGTGTACATCTCTGTTTCATTGTTTTTGTACTGTTTAGTCGTTCAAATTCTGATTTGTTGCATACTATGTTGATTTTATTGTATTGTATTATGCAAATTTGGATATAGTTACATTTTACTGTTACATATTAGTTTGTTTCGCCTTTCAAACCCTGAGCCATCATAATTTTGTTTATTAATTTAGACTACACTAGTCTAAATATTGAAGGTGTAGTTGATGTTATTCTTAAAATTATATGACCTGAAAAGTGCAATTATATATGCTACTAGCAAGTTGGTCTCTGCTCAAGTTCCCATCATCTCCCTAACCAAAAAGGTGGTGATTATGGTCTTGTTTGGTGCAATTTTTCTGAAGCTAAATGTTGATAACAGCAAAAAACAAGATAAACACATTTTTCTAACTTCTAGATAATCAACTTTTTATTTTCCTAGCTTATTTAATCCATTTCTGCCTCATAAATAATAATTAGATGCTATACAAAAAAATTCTACACACACACACATATATATATATATATAATAAATTATAAACAATTCTAATAAATTAGGTCAAACAAGACCGATATATGTTTGAAGTCATCTTGACGGAGATTTGCACCTAACCTCAACTTTGGCTTTTATTTCCCTTTCTTCCCTTCCCTTCCTTTCCCTTCCCTTCTTTCACCCAGCAAACTTCTCCCCTTCTTTTCTCCTAAATTAACTCGATGCACCATGTTACTTTCGGTTGTGGTAGGTGCTTCAGTCTTTGACCTTCGTAGTTGTTTGTTGAGCTTTTTATTTTCCGTTTCCTTTTTCTTGGATAAGTTTGCATTTTCATCAAAATCAAAATTATTAGTAGAGGAAAAACAGCCCCTTAGACGTCTTCCTTAAGTATTATACTTGTTAGAAACGGAAGGTCATCTTGATATGAGTAGTCAACCATTTTTGCCCATTTGTTGATTAAATGTTAACGATTTTTACATAAAAAATGAGTGAGACCTCTACCACCCCTTTTGAATGCTGATTGATTCAATTTTTTTGTTTTTTTTTTTTTTACCCTCCTCTTGTCGACCCCCACGTGTATGTGGGGGTGGTGGGAGTTACCCTCAAGTGGGGGTTTGTATCAGTTTTGTTTTTACATGTTCACGGCATTGAGTCTCTTTTAAATACACTATAACTAGAATATCATTCGTGCTATGTACGGGATAATTATAGATATTTATATTTGTTTTAGATTTTTTTTAATATATAAGTTATATTTTTTAAGATTTTTTATAAAAATAATTTAACAATCTTATCACTAACCATAGTGTATGAGAGAAGTTGAAAAGGATACTGTAATAACTATATACGGATTGTATCTATAATTATTTGTATAAGGGGATTTTAAATGTTGATCAGGAGATTTTGACCAAATCAATAAATGCAGGCATGTGGATCGAAAAAAAGGGGATATGCCTGCAAAGACATGTGCATTGAAAAAAGTTAATGCTGAGTTTTTTTTTTTTTTTTTAAATAAAAAATTTAGAAAATTCAAATTGGGATATTGAAACTCTCACAGGTCTTGCGGTTAAAAACTCCCTTTTGCTTAATATATAATTAGCCTATCACCCGTGCTATGCACGAGATAATTATAGATATTTATATTTGTTTTAGATTTTTTTAATATATAAATTATGTTTTTTTTAAGATTTTTTTATAAAAATAATTTAACAATCTTATCACTAATCATAGTGTATGAGAGAAATTGAAAAGGATACTGCAGAAACTATACACAGATTGTATCGATAATTATTTGTATGAGGGAATTTTAAATGCTGATCAAAGGATTTTGACCAAATCAATAAATGCAGGCATGTGAAAAGACATGTGGATTGAAAAAAGTTAATAAATGTTGATCAGGGGATTTTGACCAAATCAATAAATGTTGAGTTTTTTTTTTTAATAAAAAATTTAGAAAATTCAGATTGGGATTATTTAGAGCCATTGAACAAACTACAATCACATTTTTCTTTTTCTGAGTTAACTTCAATCATATTAAAAAAATCAAATTATAAACAAATGAGATAATTTCAATTATACAAATCATAATTTTTTTAATACTATCTAACTACAATGACATTTTTCTCATGATAAAAAAATATAATTGAAAAATAATAACCATTAAAATAGTAAATAAAAAAGATTATTTAAAACTATTGAACAAACTACAATCACATTTTTCTTTTTGTGAGTGTTTATGTTTATCTAATTTCAATCATATTAAAAAATAAAATTATAAACAAAAGGAGATAACTTTAATCATACAAATCACAATTTTTTTAATGCTATCTAATCATCACCAATAATTAAAAAAATAATCACAAATTAAGTAAATTGATAATTAAAAAATATAATAATTTATTTTTCAAAAAACATAGTGAGTTAAAAAGATCTATTACAATTTTTTTTTTGTCAAAATACAATCTAATCATTATCAATAATTGGTACATTATGTGACTCTAATGAGTACAATTCATTTTGTTTTTCAAAAAACACAGTGAGTTAAAAATTAAATCACAAATTAAGTGAATTGATAGTTAAAAAAAAAACAATAATTTTTTTTCAAAAAACACATTAAGTTAAAAACATCAATTACAATTTTTTTTTTTCAAAATACAATCTAATCATTATCAATAATTGGTACTTTAAAAATCAAATCAGAAAAAAATAAATCAAATCACAAATATTTTTATGCTATCTAACTATTATCATATTTTTTCATAAATAATTGTAAAGAAAAACTATTAAAACAGTAAATAAAAGATTAAATCACATTAAAAAAAAAAACCATTGAACAAATTACAATCACATCATATTTTTCCCATAATAAAAAAAATAAATAAATGAAAAAAAGAACAATTGACTAACTACAATCACATTAAAAAAAAAAAAAAAATTATTGAACTAACTACAATCATATTTTTTTATTTGTAAGTGTTTATGTGTATCTAACTTCAATTATATTAAAAATAAAATTAAAATAGTAAATAAAAAGATTAAATAACATTAAAAAAACAAAACAATTGAACTAACTACAACAATCATATTAAAAAAAAGAGCCATTGAACAAACTACAATCACATCACATTGCAATCACATTTTTTTTCTTTGTGAGTGTTTATGTTTATTTAATTTTAATCATATTAAAAATAAAATAAAATAGTAAATAAAAAGATTAAATAACATTAAAAAAAAAACCATTGAACTAACTACAACAATCTTATTAAAAAAAAAGAGCCATTGAACAAACTACAATCACATCACATTTTTCTCATAATAAAATAAATAAATAAAAAAAAGAACTATTAAACTAACTACAATTACATTAAAAAAAAAAGAATCATTCAACTAATTATAATCACATTTTTCTCTTTGTAAGGATTTATATTTATCTAATTTCAATCATATTAAAAAATCAAATTATAATTTTTTATTCACTAGATAAATCACAAATATTTTTATGCGCTATCTAACAACAATAGTAAAACAGTAAACAAAAGGAAAAGTCAAGAAGGAGAAAACAAGAAGAAGACTTACTATTTGCATACGTGGTCACTAAAGTTGAAAGTGTAGAAGTGAGAAGTCAAGAAGGAGAAAACAAAAAGGAGACTCACTGTTTGCAATAAGTATGTGAAAAGTTAAAAAGAGTGTGTATATTGGAGAAGTGCTAAGTTTAATAAGTGCTAAGTTTTTTAAAAAGTTTAAAACAAATATAAATATCTATATCTATATCTATCTATTTATTTATATCTATCTCTAACCCACAAGTTTTGTGAGAGTTCCAATATTTGAGCCTTAATTTCTTAATTTTTTTGATTTTTTTTTGAAAAAAAAAACTTAACACTTATTAAATTCTGAGATTAAATTTTTTTTTAAAAAATAAAAAATTAGAAAATTAAGATTTACATATTGGAGTTCCCACAAGTCTTGGGGTTAAAAACCCTCTTTCGCTTAATATATAGTATAGATATAGATCGATGTCCACCAATGTCTGTTTATTATCATTACTGCAACCTATTGATTCCATGATTATCAACAAACGAAGTGTTGAGTCACTGATCAAATTTTGAAAACAAAAATTCAGAGAAACCGCTCTGATACCACAACTGGTGAGTTCTTTTAGAAATAAAAATTAATTTATTTAAAGAAACACTGACTTGAATTAATTAGATAAATGCCAAAATAAATCAAATCAATTAAGTTCAGCTGAGTTAGAACATGCATCCACCATAAGAATAAGCTATCATGCATAAGAGACAAGGATTTGCCATTTATAATGGGACTTCCAATTGAGAAGGTAAAAAAACTCATTGTGATGCAATTCAATACGGTACTCAGAGATGTACAAAAAACTAATACGGTTTTATTTGTCAATTATGTATTTTAGTCAAAAAGTCATTATAAGTTGTCATATCGCTCTCTCTGCTTTTCTGTATATTTTTTCGTAAAGAGTCAAAAGTTACTGAAATAATATGTTCCCAAACGAGACTTACAAGTCTAAAATTAGCTTTTTGGTGAAAAATGGGCATGTCAAATGACTTAAAATGTTTTTTTTTTTTTTTTTTTAAGTGAAATGAATTTATAAGCCAGCTTATGAGAGCTGCCAAACAAAGCCTAACTTAATCAAATCAAGTTGCATGACTCCATATTCAGACAAAGATTCTACCTACTTACATCCCAGTCCATACTTATATAAATGTTTTTCCTTATCCGTGCCGATCTCTTAAACTTTGCTGATTTGCTATTCTCTGTTAGCACGACATTGTCAAACTCAAGCTCCAAGTTACTTGTGTTAACAATATAATATACTATACATTATAGTGCATTTGTAGGCTGGCATTTGTAAGCTGTAAAGAGCTCACCCACTACCACCTTCAGCTTTGACAGACGCCTTTGTATTATTTTAATGTATATTTGTATGCTTTCGGTGCTTCAGTATTCCAATTGTCTCCCTCTCCTCTCTATAAAGAGAGAGGGCTCATTCTCTTGTATTTACACACAAACATAATAACAGATAGTGATTATACAAATCTGTCTTTCCAGTCTCTCTCTTTTCTCTCTCTCTCTTTAACAATCTTTCAACTTGATCGACATAACTAATTTATGTGCAATTGTGAGTGCTTTAAGCTTGTACATTGTGTCAAGGATTTGCAACTCACAAAGAAATTCAAGACCCAATCCCATTGATTATAAACCACATATAACACTGAACATTCAACCCACTCAATCTTTAGAATGAAATCTTCACTGTATTTAAACAGATTAAATTCTGTTGTGTACAAAACAACAACAAGAATATAAAGAAATAAAGAAAAGGAGAGAATTTGTTTGATTACAAAAATCAAACTTGAAATAAAAATATATAAATAAAAAACAGATTTTATTTTGTTACAAAAACAAAATTAAAATCTGCATAAATAAACAAGTAAAAACAATACTGAAAGTAAATTAAATAACTTACTTGATTTAATTTCTTTGAATTATTTTTCTGATCAAGTCCAGTGTTTGACACTGTGTCCTTAAGACAGATTCGTCCTCTCCACGGTGCTTTCAGAATTCGGACGTCTATCTCCCAGGATGAAATGATCTACCACAAACAATAGCAGCACTACTAATTGTTTGCCTTACGAACACACTAAGTGTTTACACTCATTATTGGTGAATTCACCGCGTTGAGCAGCAAACCTAGCAACATGCTCTACTGTTGATTGATTTCCATTCCCATAAAAAGGGTAAAATCTGGTATCATGAAACCTCTTGGGTATTCATGTACCCTGTCTATCCATTCTGGGTATGGTTTCCTGTACACAGGAGTCTGGACCCCCTGAGCCATCGGTCCACACATCTCTCTAACAATATCAGTAATTTGATCCCTAGGAACCATATTTTGTGCCTGCTGAA
>NW_021026375.1:1104232-1137885 GCF_004153795.1 Camellia sinensis
AAAATAATAAAATATTTTAAAAAAACTTATCCATATGTATATCTATCTGTAACGAGCCTTACAACAGTTTCAAAATTTGATATCTAATTTTTTGATTTTTTTTAATTTTAAAAAATTCTATTAAGTAATTATTCCATGATTTATGGCTTTCAAACAGAGAACGTACTAATTTATTTTGAAATTCAATTAAAAAGAGAACACTTGTATGATAAATCTCATAATTTATGATTTTGATTTCCTATTATTCCATCTATACTATACATTATGCGCCTATTTATAGATGTAATCCCATAGTATAGATGTAATCACTCAAAACAAAGAAAGAAAAAAAAAAAAAACCTATAGCACATTGTCAATTCGAAAATCATAAACAACCATAGCAGCTTCATTACTCAAAGATTTCAATCTCTTCTTCACCGCAATATGACATTAACATCTGTTTCAATTATTTTATCAATTTTCTGATACAGATTTTAAATATTATTCTTTTTTTATTGCAGATGTTAACCCATGATATATTACAATATATTTTTTTTTATAATTACAGCATTTGAGAGTTTTAGTTTCTATTTATATATTTATTTTTTGTTAGGTATATAGCAGTAAGAAAAAGTTGGTGATACAATGATAAATGTAACCCCCAAAAAATGCATGCTCTAATTGTAATTCCCCCAATTTTGATTTCAAGTGTTTTGTTTTGATTATTTCCTAATTTCACTCTTTACTCTCCATTCGATTGAAAGAAAATTTGGTAAAAAGTGAAAGTAAATGAAAGTGAAGTGAAAGAAAAGAAAATATATTTTCTTTTAAACATTTAATTAAGATGAAAATTTTGTAAGAGAAATATTGAAAAATTTAAAAGTTTAGTTATAGATAACTCACACATTCTATTTTTCTTGCATTTTCTTGTGTTTTTTGCAAGAAATAAAAAATTAGTTACAATGCTAATATGAGTTGGACAAGAAAATTAATTTTCTTATACTTTTCACCACTTTCAAACTAAACAAACTCATAAAAGTCAATTTTTTTCTTTTTCTTTCACTTTCTACCAATTTCATTCTAAACAAACTAAGCAAAACTTACGATGATGTGGTCACCCAGGTCAACAACATGTAAGTTTTGTTTGTTTGTTTTTTTTAATTATTTAAATTTTGTATATATATTTTTTTCCAATGTAAAGCTACAAATCATTTAAAAATTTTCATGGAAGTCATTGAATGAAGTCCTGAAATTTTCCATGGAAGTCCTTGAATGTAGAATTACAAATCATTTGGAATTTTTCAGGAAAGTCATTTAGATCATCATTTAGTATATATTTTTTACCATATTATTATGAATTATGAATCTAACCAATTTACTTTTTAGTTTTTAGTTTTGGCAATACCCATTATTTTGATAATTTGTTTTTTATTTTTGTCTCCCATTTTTTTCTTTTTAAAATTGCTTGCAATCTTTGAATATTTTTCTTGCAAATGGTTTGACATGTGTACTAATTATTTAGTCATCATACATATGAGTAATATTATAATTATGAACGATTATGATTTTTTTTTTTTTTTGACACAAACAAATTTGATGCTCATATCATTCGTTCATAATTTTTTTTCAAATCTCTAACTAATATGAAGGACTCACAAATGCATGTATTGATGTTTGATTCAATACGCATGTACTTTGTTTTCATTAATAAAGTTATTTTTTTCTATTTTAAAAAAAATCGCTCATAATTTCTTAGTAATGCCCCAAAATAATAATAATAACCTATCTCATAATATTCCTTATAATTGATCAATAATATCATATTTAATATTTCATTCATAATCCTTAATCATACAAAATACGACATATGCATGTATACATTCATAAATTTTAGATCTTGAATCTATAGCATATGATATGTGTACATGAATTGAAATAAAATGAGAATCAAGTAATTTTATACGCTAATGACTATATCTTTCCAAGTCAATACTTGGGTACAACAAAATAAGTTCAACTCAATACAATTAAAGCGCAAGGCTTTTACAAAAATAATTACATCAAATAAACAAAACGAAGCCCTTGGCTCCAAATCCTCCTAAGTTATGTCCTTGGTGGAGACATATCATCAATACCTGAAAGTTGTTTTCCACATAGGGTGAGATAAAGCTCAGTAAAGATACTTTAACACAATATATAAATCTTAACGAAGTCATGAGATGAATGCATATGCGTGCCTTTTGTCAAATATTTCACATTTTCATTTCAAAACAATGCAATGTCGGATTATAAATCAATTCATGAAAATAGCCTTTTATATATTAGAAAACAGGGCAGTGGATGCAAAACACTCAGAATCTATGTGTACGTATCTGCCAGTAGGCTATACAAACACTACCAAAGTCATTTCACTGGTACTAACCAGAAGGATCTGCACCTAACCATGCGGGTTTTTGGACTTTCATTAAGGATACACAGGCCAACATAATAATTACAACCACACCCCCTAACTAGATTTACCAAGCTATTCACCCCATTTTTCTCAAAACAATACATTTTTAATTTTTAAGTATGTGTGAAAACATGCATTTAATTATTCTAAAAAAATAATAATAAATAAATAAATAACTTAATTAATTAATTTTATCTAGAGTTTGTTTGAAATATATATTAGTGTAAAAGTTAGTTTTAAATTAACCTAATTCAATCACTAACAAAAACATTTTTAAGAATAATAATTTTGTACGTGTTTAATATTTGTTGTTTATAAATTATTTTAATTAGGATTCAACATGATAATTATTCTTACTAAATACCTTAGCTAAAAATCTTAGTGTATCAATTTTAAGCAACTCACACAAATACACAAATATTAAAAATAAAAAAATATATATAGCAGATTTTCGGTGGCAACTTTGCTATATGCTTGTTTGCATGTTAATATAGGAAATACAACCCCGTCATACTCCTTGGAATTGAGAGAAAGTGGCTAAATAGAATAATGAAAAGAATGAGAGAGAGAGAGAGAGAGAGAGCCTCAGGTGAGGAGGCTATTAATATGCCTACTTACAATGCATATATTCCATACTCAAAATCGGAGGGAAATTCTAGAGCAACGAAGCTTAGTAGAAGGAGAGGAGGAAATTAAGGAAGCCAAAATTTTCTATCATTTTATCATCCTATTTTAATCTTACTATTAAGTAAGAAAACCCTCTTAGCCCTCTCATTTTTTTTAATTGTTGAAATTTTCAAATTATAATCATATGATAAAATGACTAAACTTATAGATAGAAATTTATCTATATATATAAATTTTGTAATGTGTACATCAAATATTTGAAGATATTGATAGTTTTAAAGTCATGGTATTATTGTGAAAATAGGCTTGCTTGTGTAGTTTATATCATTAAATGGAGGGTTGAAGATTTCTTTTTGGCCCTTAAATCTGCTGATTCGTTGTATGAATTTTTTTACAATTTTACACTCAAAATTTTGAGATGATTTCTTTACAAAGTTGTTTCGAATGATGTCTAGTTCATCCACAAATTTTTGCAACAATTATCGAGTTTTGTACGACTTTATACAAATTTTTAATTAAATCTAGAGCTACAAGACAGATCTACTACATGTCTGAAAATTCATTAAAAATTCTACATTAAACCAAATTTAGTAATTTCTAAACAAAAAATGAAATTTGAGAAGTCTAGTTTCATAATAAATTTTTATATTATGGAATTGATTTATAAATTTAAGTATGGAATTAATTTAAGAAAATATGATAAATCTGTACCATAAACTTTCTTGGATTTTTTTAGAATTATTTATAATTTATTTTTGAAAAATATTTTCTGAAAAATAACCATAACATGTTTATTGAGTATTCTGTATATTTATATGAATTTTAGAGTTGTATAAGTAATTTATTTATAATTTTAATTGTGAGATATGCATTCTGAAAATTCTGACAGATAAAGAAGGAATCAAAAATTATCTCTTCAATTGTTTATTTGGACTAAAAATTTAATATTGTGCAATCTTTGCATGTGTGTAATTTTGATTTATTGGTATCTAAATTATTATTTCACACCATAGTTTAAATAAATTGTTTACTTAAATTTTGTACAATTATTTATTATTGTGTGACATATGTAATATTTTATGTTGGGAATTTTAATGAGTTGGTATAACATTATTTGTAATTAAAAATTAGAATTATTTGTGATTAATATCAAAACTAATTGAAATGATTAACGGCATATACAAAGTTAACAATTGACGGTTAATACTAGCTGTTCAAGGTGAGTCTTGGTTTTAAAGAGTGTACGAAATTAAGGGTTGACGATTAATACCGGTTGTTCAGGGTGAGCCCTGGTTTTGAGAATTCTCACGCAAATTGTGTCGCGAAACCCTAAGATGGCACAGGACTTATTTGAACCTTTTTCGGTATTCGGTTTTGAAATAAGAGTGGATGTACAGGTGGCACACAGGAAGGTTACGTACCCCTGGCAGACCGTTTCCTTGGGGCAGACCACGGATGCCACTACCTGGGTATATAATTCCGGACGTGGGCATCCCTGGTAGTTACGGTTTGTAACACTTGAATATTTGACCAATGGGGGGTTTTAAATTAACCGTTGACATGCTTAGTGGTTGGTAAATTAAATCTCTTTGGTGAGATTTTGAGTGTCACCAAATTTATTAGAATTATTGAAATTATTTTAATGGTTGTAATTTATATTTATAATTATATTGTTATCTCATGTTTATAATCTCATTATTTTTCTCTTAAAAAGAATGAGAGGTTGATTATGTTTTCTTACTGTGTTGCAAAACTCATGGCATATATTTTTGTTGTCCTGGCATTTTATGCCAGGTTTTGGCGAGGAAATAATTGAAGCTAAAATGGAGTTGACGCTAACGTAGAACCTTGGCTAACTTGAAACCTTGATTAGAGCCGAATAAATTTTATTATTTTATATGATAGCTATTAAGGACTTTATAATTTCATTTGATGTTGTATTTGGATAATTTTAAGTTTTTATTTATTGTTGTTTGAATCTTTGGTTATGTACGAGAGTTGGAATGTCCAATTAAGATATCAACATTTTGATTTATTAAGTGATTTTGTTTATTTAATTTCCCTTGATGTTCCAAAAATTTGGGGCGTCACAGTATGAAACAATACTCAATGCAAAATGTATGAGAAATTAGTTTCAATTCACCTAATTCTCATGCAATTTCTACAATAATCAAAGGTATCCTCCACTGATAGCGCAAAACAGATATTTTTATTCAACAGATAATTTCTTACAAAAGCTATAATCTTATCATTTTCAAATGGGAGTGATATTACATATCCAACTTCACCATCATCTTCAACATATACATTCGTTTCATCCTTTCAAAACCTAACATCTTTGCCATTTTCTTTCCACAAACCAAATATCCATGATTTTAGAACAAAAACCCCTCATTTACTTTCAAAATCAAATGTAAATATAGAAATCCACCATTTGAATGTATCTCAATCATAAATACATCCCCACAATTTTCTCAAGAACCCATTTGAAAATTCATCTTTTACATTTCAAAATCAAACCCTAGGTTTAATCCAAAATCTTCAAATTACTAGATTCTTTCAATGAACAAATAACTAAGGTCAAAATCATTCCAAAGGTTGAAGAAAACCCTATCCCAAGATTAGAAGAAAAGAGAGAGCAAGGGTTGAAGTTTGGCGGAGCCGAAAACGATATCTCCTCCTATTAAAACAAAGCTTTAGTCGAGCTCTGCCTTTTTCCCCAAAGAGCTATGGTGGAGAAATCAATGGGTGATGATGTATTTGAGGTTTTAAACAAGAACTAGCGAGAGAAAGTGAAGAACTAGGCTTTGAAGTGTTTTAGAGAGAGAGAGAGAGAGAGCGCAAATGAAAAGTGATTAAAAAATCCCTCTTTTTAAGTTGATATACGCGTAGCTCCAAGGACCAAAACACTGCTCGAACGTCAGACACAATAAGTGACATCGCTTGAGCGACCAAAAACATAACTCAAGTGCACAATGACCCCAACCAGAAGTTCTGTGATGACCGGTTATGTAACCTGTCTCGTTTTTTTTTTTATTTGTGATTAGCTTACTCATGTTAGAAGTGTTGGGGATTAACTTAAAGTCTTGTCGACTGTTTGGGTTCATCGTTCTTGAAACTTTCTTCAGATTCTTGTCTTTATTTTATTTCTAAGTTGGGTTTCTCTTGTTTCGAAAGGCATGAAATTGGATCAAGGGTGTCTTTGTTTCAGCTAGTGTATTTTCTAGACAGAGGGCAAAACTACACGTACAGGGGCTTAGGCCACATGTGCACAAGTGGGGCTGCACGTGCGGGAGATGAGGCCGCATGTGCGGTGAGGTGAGGTAGCCGATGGTGCAAGGCTGCTGTAATTGCACGTGTGGGAGCAAGTGACGAAAACGGCCGCATGTGCAAGAAAAGGGGCTGCACATGCTGAAGGGTAGGCGCTGCACGTGCGAAAGAAGGCGTGCACATGCGGAAAGTGCTGAGTTTGAAATTTTTCTCCTTTTCTTCTCCTTGAGCTAAGTGTATCTCACTTTTCTTTCATCTCTCTCTCTCTCTCTCTAAAACACATTTCTCCCCCTTCTCTTTACTTTTCCCTCACCAAACTACATTAAACCCTTGATTTCTCCACATCCATTAAAGTTTTGATCCTAGTCCCTTAATCAAAGTTAGAGAACTCTTCGAGGGCCACATTTTGTGCGGTCAAGATCGGGTTTCAACACCGTCAAATTTGGGAGTTTCTTCTATCTTCTTCTTCAAGGTTTGAGGTAGGGATTTCTTAGAGATATATATATATATATATATTTGCAAGTCTATGCTTATTGGGAGCTTTCCTTGTATTTGAACTTATGATTTTGGATTTGTGTACTCCAAATGATTTTTAAAACAGATTTTCCTTACATTCTCCAATTTTTTGAGAGTATGAGCAATGTTGTCATGTGTGTGTGTTGCTTGGGCAAGGCCCTTTCAACAAAATGGGAAAAATCAAGTTTTGGAGAAACCCTAGAAATTTGGAGATTTTTGGAAAAAATGTTAAGATATGATGAAATTTGTGATTTATAAAGCACTATGGTGTATGAATTGTGGAGGGTTGCCATGTTTGTATTTAAATGCGGAAATTTTTGGTAAGACAAGAAATGTTGCATATAGAAGTTTGATATATAGTATATTATTGAATTGTATTGAAGTGGCTAATTTGAAATAGTTGATTAACAAGTGGAGGATGCATGTAAATGCTATTGTTATTTATCACTTGATGGATTTATTATGAAATTACCATGTGAAGCGATATGGAAATTTTGATCACAATGGAAGATTGTGTGGTGAGAATTGAGATTGGAATTATTCAAGTACATTGTTATATATCGCATAGCCATTTCATTTCATTTGATATCATTGATGTAGAATTTCAATTGAAAACTATTATTTTGATAAAAGAATTATTTTGAGAATGGAAATTGATTTGTGAAACAAGATCATATCAATTTGTTTAGAGATAAATATGTTGGTAAGTCCAGATAGAGGATAGGGAGTGTAGATGGTATTAGTTAAGTTGACCTGAGTGTCCATGGTGAAAGACTGAAAATACATACGAATGAGGTATCACGTGCCTTCCGGTTAGTTACCGGTAAAGTGGGGATTTGGTAGTGCTTGTTAAGCTTAGTTGCAGATACCAACCTATGGATTACCTGAGTCGTATTTACTGCTCTTGTTAATTACATTGAAATCATTAAAAATGTTGATTTCTCATGATTGCATTGTGTACGAAGATTTTCAAAAGATGAAGATTTATGTTATTTCAAAAATGGCATGGTATATGCATTTATCTCATGAGATTGTATAAAATATATATATACTTTGTTAAGGTTTTCCTACTAGGCGTTGTGCTTAACCCTATGGGATTTTGTACAGGAAAAGATATGGTGATTTCACCAAGTTAGAGGCATGAGATATGTTTTGAGAGCACGAGGCTCTTTCCTTTTGTTGAAATGATTTTTGGCAAGCCAAGGGCTTAATATGTATGGGTTGAAACCATTTTTTATGTAACCGGACTTAAACCTTAGAAATTGTAGCCCTTAAGGGCATTTAATTGGGTTTGAACTACTATGCCACATGCTATAGATTCATATACTAGGGATGTTGAATGTATATTTGCATGTGGAATACCTTTTATAAATCTCTTAATGATCAATGTATACAAATGTTTGAGACTTTAGATGATGTCAACCTTGAATACTTACTCATGTTTATATTTAACAATGGGAGTTGGTGAATATTTATTGTGAAAATTTTTGGGTCGTGACAAGTTCAGACCTGCAAAAGGCATCTTGAGCACAAGAAACACCGCTCGAGCGAAGATACTTTACTTCCAGAGTTTTACAAACTAGCAAAATATTGGGAGATCTCAAAGATTGCTCGAGCGACCAAAACACCGCTCAAGCGAATAAGCAGAAAACTGAACAACAACTCTTTTAAAAAAACTAACTCCCAATCTGTTTCAAACACGACTGTAGACACCCCATTTTTGACCGATCTTAAGACTTGGACGTCATCGATTGAGCGCTCGGTGATTGCACATGTTGTGCTCATTTTGAGGTTACGGAGTCTCGGCTGAGAGCCTTGCCTCCAGACTTCGGGACTCTTTTGTGCTTTGCCTCGGTTTGCGAATCAGGTTCTGTTTTCTCTTTCCAAAGGAAGGGAGAGGTCTCGTAGACCATCTCTCAGTGGCCGTAGGCTACTTTTCGTGGTCGTAGACCACTGTTCCCGTTTGAAGACCAGTTTCCGATTTTCGGAGCCGTCGGCCGCGCGCCTTGGTTCGGGACTGCTTAACTTTCTCCGTTTGCTCCGTTTTTTTGGCACACACCTTGTTTCCTCCCTCTAGAGGGACACTGTGGCCCGAGAGACCACTTTTGTGGTTGCACGCCACTTTCGATGCTTAAACAGCCAGTTTTCGGGGCCTCCGGCCGCTCGTTTTGACCCCCGAACCCTCGTTTTGTATCCATCTTAGTTTATTTTTGGCATGGACCTTGTTTTTATTGTTTGGAAGGTGGTACAAGGGTGGGAGACCACTTTTTCTCCTTGGAGACCACTTTTCCCCCGCCGACCGGTTTCCTTGACAGGTAACTGGTCTCCCTCACTTTTGGGTCACAATTGCTAGTCTCTCACCACACCACTAGCTTGCATTCAATTGGGAGACCACCATTTAGGGCTACCGACCACTTTTCTTGAGCTTGGACCTTTTGAACTGGTCGGCTGACCAGGGGATGTGGTCGGCCGACCACCTGAACTGGTCAGCCTGCCTCCCTCAGTCTTGTCTCTGTGAGTTGTTGCCAGCTGTGCCAGCTGGAAGGCACAAAATGGATCCTCCATACACGTGTATGAAGGATCTTCAAGCTTGTTTTTTAGCTTCTTTGAGAAGCTTTGGACCCTCTTGGCTATAAAGGAGGGCCTCCCCCTCCTTTGTGAAGGTTCAAAATTTCCCTAAGGCATACACATATACCCCCCTCCATTGTCTCTATATTTTGTGTTCAAAAATGCTAAGTTCTTGCCCCTTTGCACACTACCTCTTAGCATAACACCTCCAACACCAACCTAAGCTTCTTGGAGGGTCTTGAGAGGACCTAAGAAGCTGCATTTTTGGTCCATAAGCTGCTGGAGTTGCGGAGCTACAAGGGTAACACCCTATTCTCTCTTTTGAGTTTTATTTTACTCCATCTTTTATCCATACTTGCAAACATTTTTTAGCTTTAGTGTAAAATGAAAAAAGTCTTATTTTGAGGTCCTTAACATGTTTGTTTAAGATCATTTTCCTGTTGGGGGTCATCTACCCCGTTGCATGCCTCATTTCACCTTGTTTTGAGCCATGCATTAAGACCTTTGTTTTGAGCTTTGTTTGCCCTTTTGACCACTGAAATCTAGCGGATTTTCAGTGGTTATTCTGTGTTTTTAAGAGCCAAAATCAGAGACGGGTGACCCTCTCTCTCCTTGTTTTGATTTCTAACATATTTGGCCTAACAAATGAGCCCTTATTTGCATGTTTCCAAGCCATGTTTCAGGCCATTTTTGGTGAGTTTTAGGACCTGCATAGGCTCTGTCCAGAGCTTTTTTTTCCATATTAGGTGTCCATCTTGCATGTGTAGAATAACCCTCTTCATAGCCTATCAAAGGAGCATGTCATTCTTGCATGCATTAACCATGTTTCAATGAGTTTTTGGGCTTTATTTTGCATGTCATATCTCTAAATTTTTCTGGTTTAGTGACATCTTAAATGCTTCATATACTTGTAGTGTAAACCCTCTTCACTAGCTTGTATTGCATACTATTTTGGTTTTTGATTCTAGCACTTTTTGGCCATGCCTTAAACTGATTTTGTGCATGTTTTGGACTACCTTAGCTCTGTTTTTATTCCTCTAGGTCGAATGATGCTTGCTATGCATGGTTGTAATGCAATACCCTTGCCTAGCCTTGAGTTTTGAAGCCTATTGCATGCTTATACTGAGGTGTTTTCATGTTTTGGGGCCATTGAGCATGTCATTTTAGAGCCTATACTTGTGCCATATTCCCATGTTTTTCATTCTTTAAACGTGTTTGAGAGTTGTGCATGAATACCTCATTTATGGACTATTGCATGAGCTTCATTTCTATGCATTTTAAGCCATCATTTTAGACCATTTTCCCACTGTCTTGGACCTACATAGGGACTATTTGGGGCTGGTTGGGTCATTTGAGCATTGCTTTGTGTACCTCTAGTGTAATGCACTTCACTAGTTTCGGTATCCGGGCCATCTAGCATGCATTGTGTGAGGTGTTTACATGATTCGGGACCATCTTACATGTCATTTTAGAGCTGAAAAATGTGTGATTGTATGCCATATTTCATCCCTTGCCATACTTTGGTAGAGTTGCATTTGGTACCTTAGGTTTGGTCCCTTGTATTTGTGCATATTTGCATGTGTTTTCGTTGCCTAATTTCATCATGTTTGGCCACTGATTTGAGTGTGGTTAAGGCCCATTCATTTTAGTTTAAGTCCATCTTGCATTGTGTATGCCATGTCCATGTTGTCGCATGCTTGATCGTCGCATTGTGTATGCCTTGATTATGCCTTTGTGTATGTCCATCATCATATGTGCGTCATGTATGCCATATAGCGTCATGTGCATTGAGTATGCCATTTGTAGTTCATAGCATTGCGTATGCTAGTTGCACCTTTGCATGTCATTCCTTGCATGTTTGCATGTCTTAGTTGCATTTCGTTTAGCATTATATGCTAGTTGTTACACTATGTTTGCATGCCATGCCATTCTAGTTGTTGCATAGTGTTTGGAGTAGGGTTTAGTCCAAACACGGGAAACGAGGGACGTTTCATACTCAAAGTGACGAAACGTGCTTCGATTCCCGATTGTCGACACTCTTGATTACCCATGATGGAGTTTAGGCCTTATTGTGTTCATTTGTGCTTCCATTTCACATTGAGTCATGCAATTCAACTCCTCGGCCATCATGCATCGAGATACGTGATTAGTGGCACGAGGATCAAGAACTACACTCCCTAGAGCTTATGCAATGATGGGGAGAGTGGTCGTGTACACATATGTTGAAAATACTTTGCCATGCCCCTTTCTTGCTCTCTATTGCAGCAAACCGGAAGCCAGCAGCAAAAAATGGTCGGTAGTATCCCTACAGCATGGTGGAGTTTCAGCCTTTTGGAGTTTTGTACAGTGTTCTAGGACCAGTTGCAAACAGAGGCAAATCGGGGCATCGCAGTGAATTTTTCGGCAAGGCGACTCACGCATGCATGCATTCCTTATCATTCAAGACCGAGCTGAGGCAGTCCATTTCATATGTTTTGCGTGCTAGCTTATTTATTTTAGCTAATTTGTTAATTAATTAGGGTTGTGTAATAATTAGCTATAATCCATTATTCATTTGGTTGTGTATTATTTATTCGGACCCTCCGAGGAGGGCAATATTGTAATAAGTGTGCGTGTGTGTGATGTATGTCTTCCAACCCCACGTCTTTCTCCTTTTTATTTACCAGCTTATGATGGTTAGTTTTAGGGCACGTTTAAATTAGCATCCTTATGCCCGTATGTTTGCATTCATTTATCTGTTTTGCATGCACCGGGCTCGGCGCATCATGCTAACTGCATTGTATTTCAATACCAAGTTGAATACATGTATCGACTGTTGCATCTCATATGCCATCTTAGAATAGCTGAGCCTATTGTAGTTGCATTTTTGCATGTGTTGCATTAGGCATCTCAGCATAGTTAGGATTCATGCATATTTTCTAATTAGTTTCTTTCTTTGGCTCGGAGTACTCGGTAAGTGTTTATGCTTTAGCATCCTTGCATGCGTGTGAGTGACTACCATGATAGCATGCTTACCATAAGGCTATGTGCTTATGTGATATAACTGCCTGAATGCCTGTGGGTGAAGGTTGGGTTGCTTGAGTTGGAATAATTCGTCGAAACTTGTGTTTTAGCCTACTTGCGAGTAGCAAACTTCAATCCATTTTCAAAACAAACGGATATGCGATGCTTTGTTTCAACTTAGGCAATCTAGTCTATACTTGTATGCTGTGCGCATCACATAGTAATTCTAGGTTAATAACCGGGATAAGAGCACATGTGTTTTCAAAAATAAGATATCATGCTCAGTAGTGGCCGATCTTTGATCGGGGGAGTAGGGGTGCTCATGAAATGACCTTCTCCAATCGTACCCAAGTTCCCGAGCCGAGGCAACTTTGGTGATAACGGACACGTGGCCTTAGGCACGAGTTAAGGTTTCCTAAATTCCCCCAAAATAAAATATTTAGGTGGCGACTCTGTATCTGGCAAAGCAGTCCATGTTTGACACTTCTTTCTAAAATCAGTTTTTCAAAACGATTTGTCGAATTTGGACTCTTTGGTGATTCATCGATCTTGCATTGCACTCCGCGAGGTTAGATACAGGACCACATTGAGTCCAAACTGTCGTAAGCCCAATGAACAAAACGGGATTTCCTCCCGAGACGTTCGGGGACGTCTACAACAACCAACACTAAACCCAACCACTAACAATAGGAAAAGAGTATGAACAACAATTAAAGACACAGCATCCCGGATTTAAGAGCCTGAAATGAGTCAGGTCTAAAGCGGAATCGTTATATTCTTCAAATTGCTAACTAATATAAAGGACTCACAAATACATGTATTGATGTTTGATTCAGTACGTGTATTCTTTGTTTTTATCAATAAAGTTATTTTTTTCTATTTAAAAAAAATCGCCCATAATATCTTCAAATCTCTTACTAATATGAAGGGCTGACAAATGACATGTAACCTCACAAAATCATAGAAACAAATCAAATGACTTAGGGTGTTTTGGAAAGTTGATAAAAAAGCTGACTTTTGGCTTTTTACCAAGTTTTTTGGCTTTTTTAGAAAGTGATTTGGGAAGTTGGTAAAAAGCTAATTTTTGGCTTTTGGGGTTAATATTTATTTATGGCATCAAATTAAAATAAAATGACCAAAATACCCTTACCAAACTTTGGAATTTTAGGTAATTTGTTAACATGGAGGGTATTTAGGTAATTTCACAAGGCAGCATTTTTGTCACATCCCAAATGCAACAAATTGCGTTTTCGGCTGCCCAGCTTTTTCTTTAAATCAACAAAACCCTTGCGTTTTTGGCTTCTTTCCAAAACGACACTTACTTAACCTAAATATTGTAAATTTATTTTTATATACATAATCTTATAAGATAGAGATCAAAAAATATAATCAAGATATGCTAATGTTTTTCAAATTATTTAATTTAGAAACAAATATGATTTTTTTCAATTGACTTTAAGATTTTATTTATTCAAGCCATGGAGTGAAATCAACTTTATGTTCTTAGCCAAGCTCAAGAATTTTCTTCATGAATTTTCTTCACATTTTCTCATATAATTAAAAAATTTATTCTCAAACACAATAACTTTTCTTATCTCTTAAAATAGTTAAAAAGTTATTTAAAATATAAATTTCAAGCAACCACTTAGTTAAAAATAATTAAAATTTACTTATCTTTTTTTAAAATTATTTTTAATTAATAAAATAATAAATTTATCCGTCACTATTTAATCCTGTACGGGGAGGAAATAATTCTCCTCGTATAATCCTGTTGACCAAGTCCACGCTCCTCCGTACGACGTCGCTTTGTCACCTGAAAACACAAACGTGAGCTAGCCGGCGGGTGTGTGCCGGAAACCTCTCCCATGCCTAAGTCAGAAAACTTGACGAATAGACAAAAAGCTTTAACCCAATTATGGTGATTTTTCAATTTTAAAAATAAATAAATAATTTATTACACCACATATCTCTCCTACAATTTTGCCTTTCCTATAATAAAAAATGTAATTTTTCTCCCATTCTCATATCTATATCTATCTATAAGAAAAGATTAAAACATGTCTTCCTTCTCTCTTCCAAAATTATCTCTCTAATAAAAAAAATATATTATTGATTTTTCAATTTACAAAATAGATTAAAAAAATTATTGGCTAATTTATTTATTTATTTATTTTAAAAATAATAATTATCCCTTAATTTATAAATTTCAAATAAAAGGATAACAAAAATATTTCTTTATCTCTTCATTCTAATCTCTTCCACCAATTTCCAAAAGAAAATATTAAAATCTACATTTCCCCTCTCTCCCCAAACTATCTCTCTAATCAAAAAAATCCTAACTCCCTTTCCTTCGTGCTGTCTCTCCAAATTGTTTTTCTAATAAAAAAAACAACAATGATTCATCCCACTAAAAACATCACCACTAATAGCACTAATGTATTAAAAAAGTAAAAAATAAAATAAAAAAATACAACTCCAAGACCAAAACATCACATCATTAATGGCGGGACCCACTGCCACCTAATTAGTGGGAGCACTAATTAGTGCTCTCAAGCATTTTTCTAAAAAAAAAACCCCTAACTCTCTTACACAAATCCAATATACATATATATATATATTTTAAATGTGATATTCAGTTTGCTTACCCCTAAAAGGTTATTTCATGCAACAAAACACCACAACACTTTTGTTATGTTTTTTTCAATGATGTTAAAGTACAGTCAATATTCAATTTTTTTATTCATTACATTTTTATTTTTTAACAATGGCATTTCTCCATTCTTCACAACACATCACTTTCATTCTTCTCTGTTTTTTTTACTTGAAAATAATTGTACACGCATACATGCATCATATTAATTATACTCTAATGATTTATTTAGGAACATTTAAGGAATAAAAAAGTTTTATTAAAGAATATTCGTTCTAAAAAAAATTATCCACTGTTAAATTGAGTGCCTATTGCTTTAGCCTAAAAAAAGTGATTGGTCAAATAACAAAACATTTTTTAATTATCATTTTTAATTTTATATTTAAATTATATTATAATCGTTTTGAGATAGATACACATTACTTGTTCGATTAGTTTAGAATTAAATAAAACACTAAAAGTGACATAAAAATTAAATCAGGTCAATCTCTATCAAATTCTCTATAATAACATTACTATGTATAGTCCCTAAATGATTGCCTCGTTATATCTACATTCTTGGGCCACTTAACCCACTTTTGTTTTTATTTTGTTTAAATTAGTAAATATATTTTTCTATATTTTATCATGAAAATAAAAATTACATATATATACATATTTATTAACATTTTTAACCCTTCAGTAAAATTATATTTTACCTAAAATATATATTATACCGATTAAATGAATATTAAGATTTGTTATTGTTTATAAAACTATGTAAGGTCAAGTTTTATAGGCCATGTTTCTTGCTTAAAATCTCATCCCAAAAGGTGATGGATTAATTTGTAAAAAAATTAATAATTACAATCATTTATATTAATCAAAATCTATCTGAAAATGACATGCTCTATAGAATATGCAAATACTTTTTGCTTGACATAGAGAGAATTCATATGAAAAATGACCTCTCAATTTTCTAAAGAGAACTATTTACAGAAAATTTATATAGATTACGAGATGTTATTTTGATAAAATTTTAAATAAAGCAATATTAGAAATGGATTATTTGTGAATATCATAGAATCATTGTGACATCTTAACATAAAAAATTGACTAATTTTATATGAATAATATTACAATGATCATATTTATATATTATATTAAGTTTATCATCTTAGTTGTTATAATTATATTAGTCGAATGAGTCTCACCACTCGTATTTGTAACTACCATAGTGATGATATATAAATAAAATCATTTTAACATTAGTTATTTTATATTTTAATAATGGTGTTTAATATCTTCCGGTGCCATCAATGAGCAACTTTTGATTGAAATTTTTTATTACTTGGACTAATTTTTTATTGATACTGATTAAAAATTATGAAAATCTATTTTTTCTTTTAAACTCAACTTTTATTTATGCTATTTTATTAGTTTACTTTTAGTTAACAAACTAAATTTTACTAATAATGTCATTAATATTTTTCACTTATCTTTCTAAATACTAAAAACTAAAAAAATATGAAATTTAATGGAAAAAAAATTGTGCCACATCTCACTTATCTTCTTCAACTAAAAATTTGAACCTGCCTTGCACCAAAATTCACCACCACCACCGTGCCAAATTCGCACAACGACCAAAATCTATTAAAACTACCGTATCAATTTTTCACCGCAACCAAAATTACCTCTCTTTTCACCTCTAAAACATCAATTTTCTTTTGAATTCAACTTTTTTACTAAAATATTAAAATAAAGAAATATAGAGGATAGGATTGTACGAAAATTGCCTAACTCGCGAATCAACTTTTTTTATAAACTCTTGAAAGTAATTGTTATTTAATTTTAATTAAATTATTAGCCTTTATTTAATTCTATGCATAGTACGAATTTTATGCTAATTATTACTCATGCCAAAGGAATAAAATAAAATTTGAGTCATGAATTTTTTAGATGCCTAAAACTCAACACAAATGGAACAAATATAGTGGGTGGAAACCATGGGTAATATTTGAAGGGTTGAGTTTCTCTCATATTCATATTTCTTTGTGAGAGTATTAAAGAAGGGCTTGTAGAATCCACCCAAATCCCGTTTCAATAATCCAAACTGTTCATTTGTAAAACCTTCAATAAATATCATCCATGAAAAAAAATAGTTTAGTCCTATAATCATAATATTTTTATTTTATTGCATTAGTTTTTGAAAAAATAGAAACAAATATAGTTTTGAAAATAGATTATTTATTTTTTAGAGACAAATACGATAAAATAAAAATGTTATGATTATTGGATCAATTTAATTTTTTTTTTTATGAATGATATGCATTAAGGATCTTACAAAATAAATGATTCAGATTGTCAAAATGAGGTCCGTGACTCATAATAAACCCCATAAACCCTTCAAATTCTCTTACATTAAAATATAAATATGAAAGAAGTTCCGTCCATGTATTTGAACTATGAGCGGCAGAGTCTCGTTTGGGAATATATTATTTCAGTAATATTTTTTTTTAATAAAAAAAATATGAAAAAAACAAAAAAAAAATGATATGATAATTCCATACATGGGGTTAACATTTGTTGTATTACTCCGTCCGCCGGGTGGCCTTTCCTCTGAGGAAAAGTCCACACGCGGTTGGGTCAGTTGTCTCTCTATAAAAATGCCAACACACAAACATGCAAATTGGAGTCGATATCAAAGCAGTGTTCCTTTAATTTAACCCATCTGCGCCAGCACCACCATATGATGTGTCCCTTATCTTTAAAAAAGAAAGACGGCCTATTATCGATCCATATTTATATTATTATATAACTAAAAATATTATACGATAATTAAAGTTTAAAGTTTTAGTAGGTGTTTGAAAAGTGAGTTTTTTTGTAAATTTTTTTAGTTGTAGAATATTATTGAAGAAAAAAATTTTTGTGTTTAGGAAGATAATTGGGTTTTTTTGTGGTTGAATGTGATGTTTGTGAGAGAAAAGTGAAATGATTATGGGGTTTGATGTGATATTTTGTTTGTATTTGTTTTTTTTAGTTTTGCAAAAACTTTGTCTTTTAATGAAAAAAATCAAAAAAAAAATTCTACAAACACCGCTATAAACAGCTGACATTTACAAAAATTGCTAGTTAACTTAACGGTTAACAAACATAGAGATTAATTTGTAACGTGATTTTAAACCTCAAAGAGGGGATTATAATTTTTAAAATGGAGAAAAAAAAATTGTATTAAGTATAAACTTTAGGGGTGAGAATGTAATTTACCCTTACTTAAATATGTATTAATTCTAGTTTGATATATGTTCACAATTCTGGAGCCCAGAGGCCGTGGCTAAAGGCATGCTTGGTTCGAGTTTTTCAAAAAAAAAAAAATTAGAAAATTTTATTTTCTTATTTTTTTGTGTTTTTTTGTTTTTATTGAAATTTTTTTAATATTTTAAGTAATTTTTTTACTCTTTAGACATACTTAACATAAATATACTTAAAAAGTAAAAAAAAATTGTGAAAGAAACCTTTTAAAAATTCAGTAAATACCAAAAATATAAAAAAAAATATGAGAATTCCTTACATATTTTGTATTTTTATGTATTTATTAATTTTTTAAAATATTTTTTCACAAATTTTTTATTTTTTAGATATATCTAAGTAAGGTGCATATAAAAAAGTAAAAAAAAAAATATTTAAAATTATAAAAATATTCACTAAAAAAAACATAAAAACCAAAAAATTTAATTTTCAAAAAATTTAATCTAAAAAATTCAAACTACACACTGATTAATTTTTGTTTTCTTTTTTGGGAATTTGGAGCCCATTTGTTTTGAAATTTTGTGTGGAAAGAGATAGAAACAGTATAAAAAGTGTTTTCTTCATTCTTATTTGACACATTCGGTTGACCATATCTGTCAGTTGTACCTACTAGTCATCTCTCTCTCTCTCTCTCAGTTGTACCTACAAGTCATCCCTTTCTCTCTCTACAGTGTTTTGATAAGTTTGTTAAAAATTCACATTTTAATTTTTTAATTTTTTAGTAATTTTTTTACAAAAAAATCAGTACGTTTGGTTTGAATATTCTAAATTAAATTTTTTAAAAATTGAGTTTTTTAATTTTCGTATTTTTTTGTTTTTAGTGAATATTTTAAAAAAATTAATTTTTTTTTATTTTTTTAGATGTATCTAAAAAATAAAAAAATTATAAAAAAATATTTTAAAAAATTAATAAACATATAAAAATACGAAAATATATTGAATTCTCATATTTTTTTTTTTTATTTTTTGGAATTTAGTGAATTTTTAAAAGATTTTTTTAATTTCATGTGTAGAGATCAAAGTAGGATTTGACCAAAAGTGTAGGAGATTGACTGTCATAACTTCATATGTAGGGACCAAAGTAAAATTTGATGTAAAGTGCAAGGGATGCAAAATGTAATTTATCTTATAAATAACGTACAGCTTTACATTAGAATGCTCTAAAATGTCTTCATATGTTTATTTATTTATTTATTTTTTGATCGGCTAATGTTAGTTGTTAGTTATTAGATTAGCACCTATGGGAGAAAATCTCTCCATCCTTGACAAAGCACCTAAGTGCTTGCACTCCCTTAATTCAACTCCCCTAAGGGTAATTGAACCCATGACCTCCTTGGGACTAAGCCCTAAGGAATGCATGGTGGCCAACTAAGCTAGGCCTAGTTGGTTATCTGTCAATGCTAATTGAGAGACTTTAATGTCTTTAAGACTTATTATTTTATTTTTTTTAATCTGTTTATGGTCTTTTTTTTTTTTAATCTCTTTATGGTCTTTTTATTTTCCCTCTGTTATAAATAGTTAGTCTAATTAGTTATTTTTTTATTTAGTTATGGTGTAGTTTATTATAAATGATGATGTAGGTCTTAGGATAAGGGAACTTTTGATCAATATAAGTTTCTTTGAGAATTCGTTCTTCCTTCCTTGTGAATTCTAGTGTTATTCATCGGTTAGAACGGTATCTAGTGTGTGATATTTTCTGCTGCTTCATGAATCATTAAAAAAATGGCTTCTCTCTAGCCTTCCTATTGGACTGGAGGGTCTAATTTAGGACAATTGAGGCCCACATGGAGTCTATTTACATTATTTGAATGGTTCAATTTTAATGCAATTTAAGTAAATTATTCATCTAAAAAATTAAATTAATCAAATATCAACAATAACACGTTGGATTTTGTCATTAAAAAAAAATGAACAAGTAAATATGTTTTTAAAAACAGATTGTTCATTTTTTCTTAAAACATATAAAATCCAAACATATCATCACACATATATATATATTATTAAAAGTAATGTTTGCTCTCAATTTTTCTCTCTCTCATGTGACACATCTCTCTTTTTTCTTTTTTTTTTATTAAAACACCACATCAATATATCCTTTTACCAAAATTCCTTCTAAAGTTTAATATTTAAAAAATTTCTAGTTAATCTGAAAAATCTAAAAATCCCCTAGATATTGATTTGTGATTATGTATCAATTTTAAGCAATAAATAACAATCCCAATCAAACAATCAAGGCAAATCGACACAACGATTTTACATGAAAAAACCACAATTGGACACCTCTAATTGTGATAAAAAAAACCACGGGCAACAGCCACAAAACAATCCACTAAGAAGATATAAAAGAATTACACAGGTATACTCCCAATTACCTAGCAAATCCACGCCCGAATTGAACCAACCCCTATGTGCCTCTTCTAGTCCCGTCTTCACCTCGGAATTGTCTTAACGATGAGCCACTCCAGAATCCACCAAAGCTTCAGGCTCAAATTCTTCAGAATCCACCGAAGAACAACTCTCTCTTTTGTATAGAATTAAACAAACAATCCTTTGATGTAAACTTCTTAAACCAAGAGTTGAATACTCAATCAAAACATCAAAGAAAACTAGCAAAATATCCCCAGATATAAACCTTAGAACCTAAGAAGAAGATCTGGAGGCGTAATCCTAGATTTAAAGCAACTTGCGAATTTATAGAATCTAAAATCGCGAGGTCCGCTCGAGCGTGGGAATTGACGCTCGAGCGGGGACACTATATGATGTGTTCCAAACCAGGATGCACGCTCGAGCGGGGATTTCGACGCTCGAGCGTGAAAACATGGATCACAGTATTTTTGCAGACTCACCAAACTTCTGGAACCCAGCATTCTCCGCTCGAGCGGGGAAATGGACGCTCGAGCGGGGAGGCAACTTTGAATGCATTTTTGCATTTTGCTTCGGGGGCGCTGCCCCTCGACCCCGCGAGCTGACCGGGCAGCTCAATCCCCGTCATAATCAGCGAAGTGACAATCACGAAAGAATTAACATCACAAAACTAACTTCTCTGCAAGGCACAATTCGGGTTGGATTCGCAGCTAAAAACTCATAGCCTCACTGAAATAAAAAGTGCGAAAACAAATACAACTTAAAGGAGTTTTGTCAAACGGGATTGCCAATAAAAACCTAACATAAATTACCTATAAACAAAACCTATACATACTAAAAATACTTTACTGATTAATTTTATTATACTTTTTTCATTTTTTAAAATAAAATATTAAAATTATTTCTTATTTTTATGTCTATCTTATTTATAATATTACTTATATTGAATTTTTTTAAATAATTAGAATCACTTTTAATCTTATAATAATTATTTCTAATATCAAGTTATAATTTAATATCATATAAATTTATTATATATCTTTATTTAAGTTACATTTTTGTAGCGCGAAAGGTTCAAATTATCAAATCAATATTTCTTTTTTTGTGTTATAATTTAATATAATTTAAAATTATTATATATATTTATTTAATTTATATTTTATAGTACGATAGAGCTAATATTATTAAAATATACATAAATAATTTTTCTTAAAATTATTATATCTGTTGATTTAAATAAGATTTTTTATAAAATGATAGGTCTAAGATTATCAAAATAAATAAATAAAAAATACTATTTACCTTAAACTTTTTTTTCTCTCTCCTATGTAGCACATCTCTCTTCTTTTTTTTTTTAATTAAAATTCTAGATCAATATACCCTTTCCAAAATTCTTTCTAAAATTTAATATTTAAAAGACTTCTACTTAATTTAAATTACTCATAAACAAAACTTAATAGCATTATGCATTCTAAAAATATTTTATCAATTAATTTTATGGGATATTTATTAGAAAATCATTTTTCAAGTGTTTGTATCCCAATTAGTCCATAAGATATTCTTCTATTCCAATAAGTCCTATTATTTGAACATTTGATCTACCAAATCCTAATTCTCATATTTAAAGTACTTTATGGACATTTCTATCCTTACAAATATTTTTTGAATGGTTAGCAATTTAGTGATGTGAACATTCATATTTTATAATGTGAATATTCACATTGACGGTGTGAATATTCACATCACGGAACATTCACACTGTAAATGTGAATATTATTAGGGGTATTTTGATAACTGTGTCACTCATAGGACTTATTGAAATATAAAAAAATAATGTAAACTAAATGGAACATAAGTATGTGAAAAGGGATTTATGAAAAAGTGCTCCTAATTTTATTATACTTTTTTCACTTTTTTTAAAAATTAAATATTAAAAATATTTATTTTTATGAAATTTATTGTATATATTTATGTAAGTTACATTTTTATAACATGATAGAGTTAAAATTATTAAAAATACACATAAATAATTTATTTAAAATTAGTATATTTGTTGATTTAACAAACTCTTTTATGGAACAATACAACTACAATTATTAAAATAAATAATTAGAATCATTATTTAAATTTTAAATTATTGTTCCTTTTTTTTTTTAAATTAACGATTATTTTAAATATTTTATATATTGAAAAATATAAATAATGTAACTAAATTTTATTTTAAAATAAAGGAACACTTTTTCATAAATTCCTTTTCACCTACTTATATTTTATTTAGTTCACATTATTTTCTTATGTTCCAATAAGTCATACAGGTGACATACTTACTAAAATACCCCTAATAATATTCACATTGACAGTGTGAATGTTCCGTGATGTGAATATCCACACCATCAATGTGAATGTTCACATCGTCAATGTGAATATTCACACCATCAATATGAATGTTAACATGTCAACATGAATATTCACATTGTAAAATATGAAGTTCACATCACCAAATTGCTAGTCGTTCAAAAAATATTTATAAGAGTGGAAATGTCCATAAAATATCTTAAATATGATAATTAAGATATGGTAGATAATATCCAAATAATAGGACTTATTAGAAAATAAGAATATCTTATAGACAAATTAGGATACAAACACTTAAAAAAAGATTTTATAATAAATTTCCCTAAAATAAATATATTTAGCCCTTACATCACATTGGTTAACTATTAGTTATATATAACTAGTAATCACCCATGCGATACACGGAATTTTACAAAGTGAACATAATAAAATAAAAAAAAAATTATGCTACTTAGTGGTATTTTCTAATATGAATAAAGTATTTTTATTTAATTTGTGTGTATGAACCTTACTATACATCTTTCAAAAATTTTAATATGAAATTTTTTAGAAAACTATCATAAATTATGTAAATCATCACATAACAAATAGATAATAAGAGTTAGTTAAGATAACCAAAAGTGGAGTAACAAAAGCATACTAAAATTATAATTAATCAAAATGACAAACATTAAATAAAAGAATGCTATTTTTTCTTTTTCTTTTTTCAATCAATAAGAGATATTATATTAATTATCCCAATCAGTATTGTTATCCAAAAAGCAATCTAAGAGGGGAGTGAATTAGGTTTCTATAAATTAAAATTAATAATATCCCAATAAAATTAACTACTAGTACAACAAATTATTAACAAGCACAATGATGAACTTAGCAATAAATGATCAAGCCAAATAACAATGAAGTATAACTAATATACAGGGTAAATCAAACGATTAACACATGAATATTAGATAGCTATAGCAGTAGTAGGAAAGTAAAGAGATTATGGAAGAGGAGACAAACAGATTTATAGTGGTTCGGCTTCAACCAAGCCTACATCCACTCCCCAAGCTTCACTTGAGATTTTTCACTATCTTTTAGCTTCACAGGAGTGCTAGCAACCTCTTTACAAATGGAGCAATCCTCCACGGATTTTACACAGACTTCACAAGCCCAAACCCTTGTAAATCTTAGGTAATTCACAACCACTCTTAAGATTTCAAGAACACAGTGTTTGCAACACTTTTACAAGATGAAATGGTATTTTTGCTTTCAAAGAAAGCTTACAATAAATATCTCTCAAAGATAGATATATAAAATAAAGTTTTGATTTTTCTATAAATCTCACACAAGAAAGATAAGCTTAACGTTATAAGGCTCAGTATATAATTTCTGAGAATAGATGTGAGTAATTATACATCAAAAAATATTTTCAGGTTTTTTGTAACTTGTTTACATTAGAGGCTTTGCTATACATAATGAAAATTATAGCCGTTGTATTTATTTGAATTTATAGTCGTTTATAGCCGTTGTACTTCCATCATTACCAATTTGAATATTTTCCACTCCATCATTATAAATTTGAAAATCTTCCACTTAAACCTTTTGGCCTTTTGAACCTTTATAGCCATTTTTAGCCGTTGTACTTCCATCATTACTAATTTGAATATCTTCTACTTGAACCTTTTGGCCTGCTGCTGTGCTAGGCTGTTTGAATATTTGTTTTGGGCTGTTTGAACTCCTGATTTAATCAAATATTAAATACATTCTAACAACATTTAGGATAAAGGTTTAGGTGAGAAATAATGGGACAAAATAAATTTTGATTCTATTTTTTCCTTTAAAATAAATCATCAAAATAAATTTTGATTCTATTTTTCTCTTTTAAATAAATCATCAAAATAAATTTTGATTAAAATATAATTAGATAAATCATCAAAATAAATTTTGATTAAAATATAATTAGATAAATCATCAAAATAAATTTTGGATTCTATTTTTCTCTTTTATATAAATTAAAACATAATTAAATAAATCATCAAAATAAATAAGTCTAACAATCTCCCTCTTTTTGATGATGGCACACAAAGATATTTTGATTTGATTTGGGAGTAAGAAAAGCTCCCTCTCAAGTCATGCTCCCTGAATTCATTTCTAAATACATAGGTTAGCACATGTGTAATAAATAAACTTTAATTAGAGACATGATATGAGACTGAAATAATATCAGATTAGTTTGAAAATAATATCATAATACATAACATCATATAATTTCTTCCCTTGTGACATTATCAAAAGAAAATCATGGATCAAAATCTGGAGGAGGAGGAGGAAAATGATAGTGATAAATGACATCTATACAATTCAAAATATATATATACATATATATACGAGTCGCGCGCCTCTCTCTTTTCCGTCGAAAATCGCGTCGGACACGCGTCCTCGCTTTTTTCGCAAAACGCAGTTGCCACGCGACCTGGCTTTTGCTTCATTGGCCGACAAAAGCAGCTCTCCTCAATTGTCGCTCGCCTCGGCTAATTCTCCCTCCTTGTCTTCTTCTCTTCAGCCTTCTTCTTAATCACATTTGTCTGCTTCTTCGTCTTCATCTCACTCTCTTTTATCTCTTCTTCTATCTCTTCTTCATCATTCTCTTCGATCTTTTTCTTCCTCATCGAAAGACAAAAAAAAAAAGAAAACTGAACGGAGGAGGCCAAACCTCAGTCTGCTCGCTTCTATTCCTCTGCAACGCATTTCTTTTACACCGTTCACTTCTAAACCATGGCTTCCTCATCCCGTCCCCTCACTTTATTTCCGGACCTAAACGATCTCATAAGCTCTGCTGGACCGAGTGCCCCTACTCCTACTCTTCCTGTCATTCTTCTGTCTAACCTTCCTATGATGTCGATTGAGCAAATCATGGCAGCTCAATCAGACATTGAAGCCAATCATTTCACACTGATGTTCTGTATGGAGACGGTGACTGCAATCACAAAATTAGCTCACCGATTGCAGAACAGGACGAGTGAGCTTCATCAGGTCAATGCCCAACTCTCTCTACTTCAGCGCATGTACAAGGATGCGCAAGCAGAAATAGACGCACTGAAGGCTGAAAATAAAGAGCTTAAACGGAAGATCACCTCCATGGCCCGATTTGGAACAACGTCGTTCTTGGCCTTTGATAGTCAGCAAGGAGTCGTCGCTCTCGAGGAAAGCACGAGGGCAAGGGCGTCAAGGGTCGCCCAAGGTGATAAAAAGAAAAAGAAAACGATGGAAGAGGCGAGTAAGTAAGAGAAAAAGAAAACGATGGAAGAGGCGAGTAAGTAAGATCGGATCGGTGTATGGCTAGAAAAAAATGAATGGTTTTTTTTTTTTTTTTTTTTAGGGTTGGCGTGTGTGGCCGTAAAAAAAAATGAAGGGGATTTTTTTTTAATTTTGTTTTTATGTTTAAGTACTGAAAAATGAAATTAAAAAGCAGAGGAAAAAATAAGAAAATTAAGCCTAAACAAAAAATAATAATGAGAGACCAAATTGTTAATGAGTATATAAGAAGCATTTGAGCATGATCTAATTCTCAATTTCTTAGCGAGAGCATACCAATCTCAAAACTATGATAGACATAACAATGCATAGATCAAACAAGGTTGCCAAGCAAGAGCATAAATATGGAGCTAAAGTTCAAGTCACTCTTCCTTAAGGAAAACGATATTCCTCTTACATTATCAACAACTAATCAGCTCAAAGGTCATGTTGTAAGAATCAAGATACCAAAAGTATAGAGATACCAAAATAATCAGAGATACTAAAACAATCAAGTCTCTTTTTCTCCCCCAATGACATTTTCAACAAAATCAAGCACAAGGAGGGAGTATGGTACAACATATAGGATGAAAGAATGTAAGCCTCATTATAGCACAAATAATCATCCATATCAAGGTAGCTCTATGATACCAAAAGCATGATAGCACATAATGATCATACAATTGAAGCTCATACCATTTGACAATAATGGGCAAAAAAAATAATATGTAAAGGTGCAAGTCCATAAGTTTGATATCAAAAACAGAATAGAAACTGAGGGGATTTTAAAAAATAATCAAGTTTAAATTCTTCCCCTTATTTCATTTGGCAAAATCAATGGGAGATATGATAAATAAAAGCTCATAACTGAAATGTTCTCCTCAAGAATATCAAATAGGATGCCAAATGTTACCAATAAGGATACCAAAATGATACCAACATGCAATTTACCAAGGATACCAATATATAATCTAGAAGATTTAAAAATCATAACTCAAGCATTATGTAGAATACCAAATATTGCTCATAATAGGTTAAACTCAATATAATCTCATGGAGCTAATGTAAATCCAAAAAATGAAGCATGTTCAAGGTATAGCAATCCATATGCCAAGAAAAATCATGAATTTCAATATATAGCACACATTTTAAGCATAGGCATGATTTTTAGGCAAGAGCATCATCAAAGAGTATACATTGCAAATCATATGAAGCATAATCAATCTTTTTCATATCAAAGTAATAACAGTATTAGCTCAAAAGATATAAGATACAATTTTTACGTCAAAAGCTTAAAAGAGTGTAGGAGGCATACCTTTGGTTCATGAGTTAGAAGCTTTTCAATCTTCAATTTTCTTTCATGAGGAGTTCATCTCAAAAGAATTTAACAAGTATGTTAGCAAAATGATTTCTCCCCCTAAGTTAGTGCTACCCTTTTCTATTTTGTGTAAATATAACATTTATAGAACAATCACTATTACTCAATAAAATTACAACACAAATCACTTCTTATCACAAACAAAAAAGGTGAAAAATAATTTACTGATTAAACAAGAGTTTGGAATGCTATTTTTCAGAATTTTCAAATTGTAACACATAGCATAATATGCATAAGAAAATAGTTTTATACTCTTTGTTTTATTAAGAAACAATGCAACAATCTCATTTAATCACATAACATTATCAAGAGGCATTTTCATCAATTCAATCCACATGCTCAAGTGTGGCTCAAGTGTGATAAAACATTTTACTCAATATGGAACACAACATAATGTTATAAACAATTAATTTAACAATTTATCAATCAAAAACATTTCATGAGATGTATGCCAATATAATCCATATTCAAAAGATATTCAATATGATAGATGCAATGTCTCTACAAACATATGATACTTCTTTTCATTTAGACATTGTTGATGGATCATAATTAAGAAATTTCACAACTCATTCAAATATTCCAATGTAAAGCATATAAGCATGAAATTTTCATATTGAGCATATTCTTGAGATCACAAATGTAAAATTCAAAATATAGATAGTATACATCTCAAAAATATGCTATGACATCAAAATTGATTCTACAAAGATATGACTAAAAAAGGAATTAGCATATTAGTATGAAATCATATATAAGATGTGAAAAGTATGCTCACAAAAAAATTTATCACTTCTTATATCTTTTTCATAGCAGTGGATGACATGAAATAAAATGTTAATGAATACATGAATCATTCATATTCTAATAGGCATTCATCAAAATAATATAATTCTCATTTTTTAGTTCAATGAATGTTTGAAAGAAACTAGCACAACATGACTTAGCAAACTTAGTACAATTAAGTTACATGGAAGCAATGATTAAACACAACCTATTATACACAAATCACACCTTAAAGAATATAGAACTTTAAGCTTAAAGGTGTGTTAGGAGTTGTACCTTCATTTACCTCTTTGGAATCTTCACCCATACATTACCTTTATTGTTCATCTTGGTGATTTTCATTTCATCATTCTTCTTCTTGTAGGAGCTGATTTTGCTCTTTAGATCTCTTGTTGTGCATTTTCTCTCGAAGTCCTTGGTGTTCTTTGAAATTCTACCTACAAAATATCTTGATTTCTTTCTTGGTACCCATACTTTCTTGGGCCCATAGGAATTAGTCTCAAGAACATTTAATCTCATAAAAGGTTTAGGAGGATCAAAACCAATGCCTACTTTGTCAAAAACACATTTTTTAGTTCCAAGAAGCTTGTTGAGGTTTTCTTTTCCTTTTATAAAATTTTCAAGAGTTTTGTTTAAATCCTCAACATTGTTTTTCAAAATGTTTTTCTCATTGGCAATAGACGAAAAGTCATTTTTCAAAGTAGCATTTTCCATTTTAAAAACATCCATATCATTTGAAAGAGAAATAACTAATTTTTTTAATTTAGAATTCTCAATACAAACATTTCTAAATATGTCATGTAATTCATTGAAAGCACTTTCAAGTTCTACATAATTAGAAATTACCTCATCTTGAGTGAATTCTTCTTCTCCAAGAGCCATGAGACACATGTTGACTACTCCATCATTTTCTTCCCAAATGGCTTCCTTTTTGCTGTCATCCCTCATTAAAAGTTCATGAGCCATAAGTGAGCCTAGGAGTTCTTCAATGCCTAATTTTGTTAGGTCTTTTGCTTTTTGGATAGCTGTAACCTTAGCTTCCCATTCATTTGGCAAAGACCTAAGTATTTTTCTCACAAACTCGCCATTAGTATAAGATTTACCAAGAGATTTTAGAGTATTAATAATATTGGTAAATTTATAAAACATCTCAGAAAAAGATTCAAATGATTTCATAGTAAAGAGTTCATAATCATGAATAAGCATGTCAATCCGAGACTCTTTTATTTGGCTAGTTCCTTCATAGGTGATTTCAACTTTATCCCAAATCTCTTTAGCAGTAATACACCCAGAAATTCTATTGTACTCATTTGCATCTAATCCACACACAAGAATAAGCTTGGCTTTAGCATTAGCTTGAAGGAGTTTATAATCATGCTCATCAAATTCATCCTCAAGTTTAGGCACACTGATATGGTCTACTACCTTGGTAGGGATTTTAGAGCCTTTAGTGATAATGAGCCACAAAGCATAATTGATAGCTTGAAGATACAAAGTCATTTTTTTCTTTTCAATGAATGTAATTACTACCATCAAAGAAAGGTGGCCTATTGCTAGTTTGTCCTACAGCAGAGTAAGTAGAATACATGGTTGCTATGGATCAAAAACTCAAGATTGTTAAATCTAAACAAGAGCCCCAGGTTATGATACCAATTGTTACCCAAAAAGCAATCTAAGAGAGGAGTGAATTAGGTTTCTATAAATTAAAATTAATAATACCCCAATAAAATTAACTACTAATACAACAAATTATTAACAAGCACAATGATGAACTTAGCAGTAAATGATCAAGCAAAATAACAATGAAGTATAACTAACATACAGGGTAAATAAAATGATTAACACATGAATATTAGATAGCTATAGCAGTAGTAGGAAAGTAAAGAGATTAGGAAAGAGGAGACAAACAGATTTATAGTGGTTCGGCTTCAACCAAGCCTACATCCACTCCTCAAGCTTCACTTGAGATTTTTCACTATCTTCTAGCTTCACAGGAGTGCTAGTAACCTCTTTACAAATGGAGCAATCCTCCACGTATTTTACACAGACTTCACAAGCCCAAACCCTTGCAAATCTTAGGTGATTCACAATCACTCTCAAGATTTCAAGAACACAGTGTTTGCAACACTTTTACAAGATGAAATGGTATTTTTGCTTTCAAAGAAAGCTGACAATAAATATCTCTCAAAGATAGATATATAAAATGAAGCTTTGATTTTTCTGTAAATCTCACACAAGAAAGATGAGCTTAATGCTATAAGGCTCAGTGTATAATTTCTGAGAATAGATGTGAGTGATTATAGATCAAAGAATATTTTCAAGTTTTTTGTAACTTATTTACATTAGAGGCTTTGCTATATATAATGAAAATTATAGCCGTTTATAGCCATTGTATTCATTTGAATTTATAGCCGTTTATAGCCGTTGTAGTCATTTGAATTTATAGCCGTTTATAGCTGTAGACGTCCCCGAACGTCCCGGGAGGAAATCCCCCCCGTTTTGTTCATTGGGCTTACTACAATTCAGGACTCAATGTCACGGTCCTGTATCTAATCTTGCAGAGAGTAACGCAAGACCGATGAAATCATCAAAGAGTCCAAATCCGACAAATCGTTTTTGGAAACAGATTTTTTGAAAGAAGTGCCAAACGTGGACTGCTTTGCCAGATACAGAGTCACCACCTAAATATTTTATTTTGGAAAATTTAGGAAACCTTGACTCGTTGCCTAAGGCCACGTGTCCGTCATCACCAAAGTTGCCTCGGCTCGGGAACTTGGGTACGATTGGGGAAGGTCACTACTTGAGCACCCCCGCTCGCCTGATCAAAGATCGGTCTCTACTAACCATGATATCGGGTTTTGAAAATATTATGCGTTCTTATTCCGGTTATTAGCCTAGATTTACTATGTGATGCGCACAGCATACAAGTGTAGACTAGGTCGCCTGAATTAGAACGAAACATCTCATGTTTGTTTTAAACAACAGTTTGCTACTCGCAAGTAGGCTAAAATGTGGATTTGCCACCCTCAGGTGGGCTTAGAAAACAAGATGATTTGCCACTATCTAGTGAGCTTAAAACTCGCATTTAATGAATTGTTCCAATTCAAATAACCCAACCTTCACCCACGGGCATTCAGGCAGTTATATCACATAAGCAGTTAGCCTCATGGTAAGAATGCTCTCATGGCAGTCACTCATACTCATGCAAGGATGCTAAAGCATAAAACTTACCGAGTACTCCAAGCCAAAATAGAAGTTATGTTAGAAATCATGTATGATCCTAACTATACAAAAATGCCTAATGCAACACATACAAAATGCAATTACAATAGGCTCGGCTATTCTAAACATGGCATATGATGATGCTACAGCTAACAAGTATTCAACTTGGAATCAAAATACAAATGCAGTTAGTATGATACGCCGAGCCCGATGCATGCAAGACAGATAAATGAATGCAGACATGCTATCATACTATGTGCTAATTTAAACATGCCCTAATCTAACCTTCATAAGCTGGTAAATAAAAGGGAGAAAGACGTGGGGTTGGAAGACATACATCACACTCATGCACACTTATTACAACATTGCCCTCGCTCGGAGGGTCCGAAAGAATAATACAGTCTGAATGAATAATACAGTTCGAATAAATAATACAGTCCGAATAGATACAAAACCCTAATTAATTAACAAATTAATCTAGAAAAGCAGGTAAATTGGCACGTAAATCCATGGACCGCCTCAGCTCTGTTTTAAATGATGAATGATGCATGCTTGAGTTACCTTGCGTAGAAATCCATTACGATGCCCCGGTTTGCCTCTGTTTGCAATTGTTTTCGGAATATTGCGCAACGCTCCAGAAGGCCGCTGATTTCTGATTTATTGCAACAGAGAGCAACAAAGGGGCATGGCAAAGTATTTCACATATGTATGCATGACTACTCTTCAGGGAGTGTAGTCCTCGATCCTCGTGCCACCAATCACGCATATCGATGCATGATGGCCGAGGAGTCGAATGGCACGACTCAATGTGAAATGAATGTACATGAAAACACAACAAGACCTAAACTCCATCATGGATAATCCGGAGTGTCGGTGACAAGGAATTGAGACACGTTCCGTCACTCGGAGTACGAAACGTTCCTCGTTTCCCATGCTTGGGCTAACTCCTATCCCAAACACGATGCAAATGAGATGGCCTACACAATGCGACTAACATACAACCTAGCATAAGCAATGCAATGAAATGGCATACACAATGCTCTAACATGCGACCTAGCATACGCAATGCTATGGACCGAAAAGGCATACACAATGCATAATGGACTTACACCAACATGAGTGAGCCTCAGCCACACTCATATCAGTGGCCATAAGATGAAAATGAGATGACCGAAATGCGTGCACGCATGCACGCAAATCGAGGACCGAACCTAAGGCATTAAATGCCACTCTACCAAAACATGGCAATGATGAAGCATGGCATTCATACATGTAATTTTCAGCACTGAAACATAATGCTAAATGGTCCCGAAACATGGAAATATGGCACCCGATGCTTGGAATAAGCCCCGAAACTCAAAACTAGACACATGCATTGAACCACAAGTATACAAAGCAAGCATTATTTGATCATGAAGTCAAAAGACAGAGCCAAGGCAGTCCCAAAACATGCACATTTCTAGTTTAGAACATCTAAGTAGATTCATTGCCTCTTGTGTATGTTTTGAATTGATTCTTGCATGGTTTTGAGCAAGTTGAAGTCTAGAGCCAAGTTATGGCTCTTAATTGTTGAATTATGGCTTCATTTCATGCATGCATGTTTGAATTGTTGAATTTTGAGTTGATTCCATGGAGAATTGTCAACTTGGCATGCTCATGGTTATGTTAAGTCCATGTTTTCCATCTTGTTTTTGTAAGGGTTATCTCATTTGAGCTTGTATTTAAAGCTTTGAAATGATTAAATTCATGCATGTTTGCATGTTCTTCATATTCATGAAAATTGGTTTCAAATTGAGTTGTTTGAAACACCCTTGGGCCTTGATTTTACAAATTGAGTTTGAATCATGTTAAAGTATGAGTTTTGATGTGTTTTCTGGAAAAATGGCCCAAGAGGATCGAAATTTTATGGTTTAAGCTTG